>PVJA010003419.1:0-40000 GCA_004027025.1 Myocastor coypus | reverse complement strand
CTCATAGTGTCTCTCATCCATTGCAGTAAATGCAATAAAAACTTTCTTCCTTCTGTAAACTATGTCCACAGGAATCCAGCTAGCAGGCTCCTTCTCCATGTCTTACAGGAACACTTATGCTCCTGCTAATAATATTTATCTCCTTAAAAGCTCTCTAGAGAAAGAAAAATGACAGCATGTATTGGAAATTTTCATCCTGAAGAATAAAGTAGACTTTTTACTGTCTTATTAGCATCCTTCCGTTGTAACATATTGCAAACAGCAGCTAAGAAGAACCATTTTATGAGTTGCTTGGTATTTGACCATTTGGTATGAATGAGTTGGATTCTTAACCTTTAGCTAGTGGGAACTTTCTTATCTCCTTTTGTTTTCCCAAGACTAATCTGTACAGTGAAGCAGCACTTTCTTTGTTTTGTGGTGCAGTGATTATCTTTCTATGGCATCTCCAATCAATCCTGTAATCTCTAGCCCTCTGGGCTCTCTGTGAGCAAAGCCCCACAGTTGTCATGCTTGAACTGGGTTAGCATAGGAAATCCAGGAAGCAGCAGTAACACCAAACAATGTTAACTGCTGCCAAAATATTTTTACAATTGTGTGATGGTACTATTTATTTGATGCACTTGTGATTGTTGATTAAATAGCAATGGGCATAAACCGAGACTTGATAGAAATAATTAGAGAAGTTTAATTACTGTGAATTAAGAGAAGAAAACAGTGAAGCACAAATAACAGATGGCCAAAGATGAAAATGCTAATGTGAAACTATTAGAATCATTAAGGGGAAACTAGGAAATGAAGTTGCTTTGCACAGACACAAGACAATTTCTTTCATGCTTTTCACTAATTTTTGAATTTTTACACCCTTAAAATTTGTCAGGAATGTGATTTTTTGGGCTCTCTTTTGTTTTAATTTGTTTCTTAGAACCTTCTTTATTTTCTCACATGGCTTCATTACATTTAGAGAATGTTTCTCAATTTCAGAATATTTCATTTAAATCTTTTTTTTTTTTTTTAGAGATTTTTTTTTTTTCTTGTTTCAGAGCCTTTATTTGTTTATTCACTCATTTTTATGGCCGGCTTAGCCCGCTCCAAGAGCAGGGCTGGCGCAGCATGTGGTGCCGGGGATCGAACCGTGGTCCCTGCAGCCGCCCAAGCTTTCCTAAGCAGGCGCTTTAGACCACTGAGCCATCCTGCCGGGCCCCTCATTTAAATCTTATCTCAATTATTATTATGGAATTTCAAGCACTTCAAATGGTTTGGCTAGCAAGCTGATTAAAATCACTTCTCAATTACCAGCTAGTTGTCATATTTATGGTAAAATTTGTGCATGGATATAAAGTAAAAGTAAAATGTAATAAATTTGTGCTCAATATCCCTGTGTGGCAGGAATTGGATTAAAGGACATATACAGTTATGTATACTACATAACTGTTTCAGGCTTATTAAAGGTCTTTTATGTGGCAGTATTTGAAGAATTTTGTATGAGAAATATCAGACTGATTATATATTTTTCTCTAGCCTCACTTTCTTCTTTTTCGATAAGAGCTTATTTTTATGGGAAATGTGACAAACCCTACTGCTGAAGCTAAAATAAATGGTAATTTTATTCAAAAATGAAGAGGAATAGCACGAATGCCAGTTTACACCTGACCTCTGCACAATTCTTTTTTTCTGAAAGTTGGACTTGTAAACTTGCAAGGCCTCTTCCTCTGGCGTTTCACACATGGAAATAATCATCATGTTAGTTACACCCTGGTAATTTTAGCCAAACTTATTCCCACCCTGTCCTGGAGAGAAAGTGAATTTAATTTAATGTCAGAGGTCACTGTTTCTTTCATAGTTTTGCTTTTTTATTAGCAGTCATGGAAGAGCCTTATCCTGAACATTTTAGGGGTCGTTGCCAACAAGACAATTTATAGCGCACTAAGGAAATGATTTGATTTTGTGTACTCTTTGTTAGAGTTTCCTTCCATGCTTCATTTGTCTGCAAAAGACTGCGCTTCTGTGGTCTGGGTCTTATGACTTCTGTCACAATGATAGAAGATATAAACCTCGAGTTATCAGAAAGTGACATGAAAAAAATGAAACCTCATTATTATTATTTTTTCCTGACCCTTACGTACTTTATGTAATTATAAACTGGAGTTTGGGGAGGTTAAAATTAGGTTGGAAAGATGAGTTTGTCAGACACTAGCTTTCATGTTTCACAACCACTTCCTTTGCTCCAGTGTCTTTTCATTTTATAAAAGATCAAAAATTTAAGGAATAAAAACCCCTAGCAACAATAAACCTGTAGCCAACAAAAATGCTGTGTGCGGAATATTTCAGCTTTATCTTGGCTTTATGGCTTAAAACGTACTCTGCATGAAACTTGTAGGTGGACGCTTATTCCAAGAGTAAAAGTGCACGTAAAAGAGCAAATATATGCAGCTGTTTATGGCATACTGAAAATATAAGCATTCAGGACATACGCATGTTTTTTTTTTTTTTTTTTAAATCCAAACCTTCTTTAACAACCTTATGAAAGTTGTTTTCATATCCAAAAATTGATATTTAAATGAAAGTATATGATAGTATAGAATTATTTAAAGAGAAACTTGATCTCAAAAAGAAAACTTTCTGTACTATTAGAGAAAGACCAAGGAGAACTTTATCTAATGCACTAATTATGCCTCCTACTATGAATGCTATCAGCAATGTTATCATTGAAACAACACTTTTCTCTTCTTAGCAGACAGTGAAGGATGGAGCTCTAGATAATTCTGTGGTAGTGGAAGATTTTTAGTCAATAAATCAAAGTAGAGGAATGATCAGATTTAATACTTCAGGACACTCATGGCTTTGTATCAATAAGACTTTTCACAAAGTACATTCTGTAGCCCTTAATGGTGCAGAAGAGGATACCAATTTTTTTTTTTTTTTTAAGAAAATTGACTTG
This sequence comes from Myocastor coypus, assembly GCA_004027025.1. Taxonomy (NCBI): domain Eukaryota; kingdom Metazoa; phylum Chordata; class Mammalia; order Rodentia; family Myocastoridae; genus Myocastor; species Myocastor coypus. The sequence goes on along the minus strand of PVJA010003419.1, from coordinate 37,062 downwards.
AGAGATTGTCCCTTGACTGGCTTCTGGTGACTTGGACTTTGTGAAGGTGCCCACCATTCCAGAAATTCTATGAATGTCTCACTTGGCCACATCAGTGTGCTAACAATGCGATTTGTCCTAAAAACAAAACAAAACAAAAAATACCCACAAAAAAACAAACAAACAAAAAAACCCTTTACTTTGGGGTGGCTGAAGTTAGGTATATGCTCTGGAAACACAGCCTACAGGACTGATTGTCAATCAAAACCCCAGACTCTCAGGCTCAGCTGAGCTTCCTTCATCCATAATATTTTATACATGGTGTTCACAGCTCTGTTGCTAGGAAAATGAAACCTCCTGTGCATCTGTCCTGGAGGAAGACAGCTAAGAGATAGTGTCTGGCTTCTTATAGTTTTCTCCTGTGCTTTTTGACTTTATTGAATTTCTTTTTTTATGTTGCTATAATAAATCATAGCCATGGGTACTGCGGTCCACTTAGTCCTAAGAATCCTGCTAGTAAACTGCCAAACTTGGAGATGGTCTTAAGGGATCCATGACATAGTGGTAGTCTAGAAGCCCTTTTTTGTCAATTCTCCGTACTTCCTTTTGCTGACATTCTTTCCTAGCTGTATACCTTCTCTTCTTACTCCATTGCTTCCCAAGTGAAGTTTTCACTGGTGCAAACTTGCTTCCCAAGTGAAGTTTTCACTGGTGCAGCTTTCTCTCTGTTCCTAGCTAGAAACAGAAATGGCTTTGGGATATCATGATGTTGACTATTTATATTTGTTCCTTTAATTTGTGGCTCTTATGTATGACTCCACCTTACATTGTGGATGGGTACGCATGATCACTTCTCTTCTACTTCATTTTAAGCTCCTTAATGGTAGGTAGGTATTTCTATTGTGCCAGTATAGCTGCTTGCTCTCTTTGGATCCCATGTCTTGGACTTCAATAAATATACATATACTATATTCAACGATTCTGATAACTAATGTCACTGATGTAGATTTGCATCACAACTACTTTCCCATTTTTTGAACTACATTGGAAGTTGCCCTGCGAATATCTGTGAGGAAGTCTTAAATTACACTACAGCATTTGTTGAAAATTAAGTAATTTAATGTCTTGTGAATGATTAGTAAACTCCATTAACTTTGATTAATTGATCTGAAATAAAACACATGAACCTTTGTCAGCTTTCTGGATGTATATGAAAAGAAACAAAAGTTATTCCAGACAATTGAGTTATTATTTCTCAAATGTGTATGTCTCTGTGTGTACTCATGCCATGACACAAACAATTTTTTAAAATGAAAGAACAATTCATATATATATATATATATATATATATATATATATATATAAACTAATGCCAGTCTTAAACTCTTCCTGAACATACCTTCATAAAACTCTTTTCAAGAGACTCAACTTAATATTTTTTTCTTTCTGTTTCTTTTAATATTCTGGAATTCTAACTGTCATGTATGGGCATTTGGCTGAAAGTTAAGAATGTACTGGATTCAATTTTAGAAATAATGAAAACTTTAAAAGATACCCTTTTTATGTAAACTTTGACAAAATACAGTTATCAGAGGAGTACATAAGGAAAGAGTATTCAGAATTCTGAAGATATATCTCCATGTTGTTTCCTTGAGATTCTTTAATTATTTACCTAAACACACACTTTTTAAAAAAATTTTTTTCTTGTTTCAGAACTTTTGTTTGTTTGTTTATTTATTTTTATGGCTGGCTCAGCCTGCCCTAAGGGCAGGGCTGGCGCAGCATGTGGTGCAGGGGCTGCAGCCGCCTGCAGGCGCTTTAGACCACTGAGCCATCCTGCCGGGCCCTAAACACACACTTATAACTTTAATATTATATTATGGCTTCTGGATAATTGTAGCAGCTGAAGCAAATATAAGTTCTCTTCCTCTCTCTCCTAAAAGAGCACATAGAGAGGAAGTAAAGGTAAAACAAGATATGAGCCGACAGACAGTGAGACCAAGCACAGAGTGCATGGCACCGGACTGGGATGCTATCGTGAGGAGAAGCAGCACAAACTTCCAAGCCAGAGATCCCAACAAGATCCCTTTTAATATAAAATTGCATTATTAAGATGAGACTTATATTTATTTTGTAATGCACTTTAGAAATAATCTCTTAAGATTGAACACCATTAAAAATGATCTTAATAATTATATATGCACATAGAGCAGAAAATGGAAGAGTCACCTAAGTACTCTGCAAATTATTAATTCTGGAGTAAATGTAGCAATCTATGGGAAACATCTAGATGAAGAAAGCATAGCTTTGTAAGTACTACAAGCTGGATTGATGTTCTTGTTATTTTATCTAAAAAGTAAAAGTAGTAACTGAATTTTTTAAAACACAATACTAACATCCTAGGACTAAATTTTATATGATTTTAGAGTTACTTAGAAATTATAATTTGTAATTTTTTAACAATTTAAAAGTGAAGATGATGTAGTCAAATTTTGTCATAATCAATTTATAGAATAAAAATCATTGTGCTATATTATACATAATATGGTTTAAAACTTAACACTGTAACCATTGCAGAATAATTGTATATATTTTTTTCTTTTTAAAATCATCATACTACTTCTTTGCCTTACCTGCTTTTACCTCACACTTGCCAGGTATGCGTTGTGTCACTGAGCTGTATCTCCAGCTTAACCTAAATTTTCGTGTTAGATTCCTATAAGTCTTTCTCACCATATTGGGGGTAAGATATTAGCATGTATTTTCTTAATCCAATAAAATATTTCCATCAGTACAGAAAAAGAAGTCATAAAGCTTGATAATGAATAACAATAAAAGTCATAAATGAACTTAAATTTCCTATAAAGATATGCTATCCATTATACCTTTGCTGAGACAAGGATTGTTTTAATTACCCTCTTTCAGAGGGTCTGGTGTAATGATAGGTACATAACAGATCCTCAAAATTATAGCAATAAATCAAAAGAAGTATAAAGACAGAATTTTTCAAAAAGTTATAAATTAGGAAGACATAATTAATGACCATATAGTTCATCATGCTGCTCCATTTTCATAAATAAAACATACAATAAATGAGATGACTTTAGAAAGAACAGGAGCAATGCGAGGCTGCAGGTGTCATGGTGCCTGAAAGTCTCTTTTTAGCATGGTAGCCAAGCATTGGGGTTTGTTATGTCTGTCACTTTGGAGACTTTAATTATCCTGTCCAAATATCAGTTCCTTAAATTAATGGCAGAGTCATTGTTTATCTTATGAGATTTTTCTGAAGCATAGGAGTAAAATATGTGAAGGATTGAACACAGACCTTTGATACAGGATAGATGACAATCTAATGAGAGCTATAGAAAACTGTATAGGAAGTTTTTTCCTCCTTTAAAGAGGTTAACGCATGATACCAAGCATGTACTAAAGCCCCTTTCCTCTTTGCATGCTTCTCCGAAGGACGTGCTAGCTCTGCCAGCAAAGAAAATTCCAAGGGTGTGTTAATCATTGCTGTGGCTGTTAGGTGGCTTTCCAGCACCTATTTAATATAGTCGTCAAAATTCTAATGAGCCCTAATTGTTAGGAGAACACCTGCCAGTCCATTAGCAGATACAAAGCAGCCCTCTGAAATTAATTCCCCCTGAGATCAATTTCACTCTCACTGCTAAGTAAAATTGTCTCAAATTAAACTAGTCTTGATCTCTCATTTTAACTATCAATAGAAATAGCTAACTCTATTTTTTTTTTTTTTTTTTTTTTTTTGTCCTTTTGAGACAGGGTCTCGCTATGCAGTTGAGGCTGGCCTTGAGCTCACTTTTGTAGCCCAGGCTGGTCTTGAACTCGCAGCAATCCTCCTGCCTCAGCCTCCCGAATGCTGGGATTACAGGTGTGAGCCACCACGCCCGGCTAGAAATAGCTATCTCTAGACTTAAATAATTGTTTAATGTTTGCTAATTAAAAAAAAAGGTAGAATGCAAACTAGGGAGTTTTACCACATTCTTTATGTATGTATCTTCTAATCAAAACCTATTTTGATAGATCCTGATATGACAATATTATTTAGATTACTTTTGGTAGTTTTTCCTCTTCTCGTATATGTGTGTGTTTGTGTGTGTTGATGAGTTTTTTTTTTTTTTTTTTTTTTCTGTAATAAGCCCAGTGCAGGGTTTTCCTTTGTAGTACTGTGGTTTGCACACAGGCTGTCAGTTATTTTGTATGGGTTGTCTGATTGCCCATTCATCCTAAACATGATATCTCTACATCTGAGCTGAGCGTGACAATCTTTAGTTGCAGCCAGCTTCAGTTGGGAGTACTTCCCTTCCCTCTCATAGATGGGCTGTGAGTAATGACCAGCAGAAAACTCATCGGTATATCAGACACTCCTTACCACTACTCTTAACAGCAATTCTTGTTTTTAACTCTATAATCTTGCTCTAAAAAAAAGGTCCTGTACTGGCTAGAAAGTTAAATCCTATTTTTGGAAATTTGTCACAGATTTCGTTGACAAAAATATTAAAAATATTTTAGTAGGTATAAAGATATTTCTTCTGAGATAGAATTTTCCCCTGATTACTGCAGTTAATCTGTTTGCTGCCTATTAAATAGATTGTAATATGTAGGCCATACCTTCTCTAATCTAAGCAGACTGTTAAATGTGCAATTGAAGCAGATATCAAAGCTTCCACATTTTCCCGACCATTCAGGCAAGAATATTGAAGCTGTTTTGAAGAGAATCTTCAACTTGACCTGAAGAACTTCTTAGGCTATATGAATAGCACTCTTCCAAAAATTGCTTGAACTAAATTGAGTATTTCTATCATCTCTAAATGTCATCCACTTCATAGCTGCCGTACAGTCTTCAGGGCCGTGTATTTCTAGATTATTGCTTTATTGCCACTCTTGGTACAAAATGCTTTTACACTTGGTCATCATCTCATTTTGGGAAAATGGAAGAACAATGCCCATGGCACTACATGAGAAGGGGATGTTTAAAAACTGTGAACTTGCCTTACAGCAGCAGATTTAATTCTGAACCAGAGGAAAGGGAGGAGGGAAAAGTTATTGCTGTCATCAGGGACCAGGTTCTACTGTGTAAAATAAAGTTTGTAAAAATTAAAGCAAGCATTGCCATTTTATTATGGTTTCCAGCACTTAAAGAGTAAACATGGAGCATGAATGTGTTGAGGCCAAGTAAAGTCAATAATCGTTCATCAGGTGAGTTTGACTTCTAATAATTTGCAACCTATCAGAGCATGTTGACCGTGTTTTTAACTGGGCATAACTTAATGCTGGGGAAATATATAAGTTCTCTGCCTTGTTAAACTCTTTAATTGAATGTAAGAATTAAGTTGACAGATTTTACCAGAAGAAATGTGTGTGTATATATATTTAATTTGAATATGTATATGGAGATCCTCCCAAGTGAGGACCCAACGTAGCCAAAGTACAGTATATTGTATTTGTAGACAAAGCAATGATACATTTGTGGAAAAATAACAACACAAAGAAGACTGAGCTGGAGAAGTTCAGTATGGGATTGTCATTAGGAGAGATACAGGAAGTAGAATAATGACAGGCAATAGCATTAGTTTAAAATATTTGTGTGGACAAATCATAATAGTATCAATGTCCAGTCACTGAAAATAAGAGCTATTTTCTCATTTTGATACAGTCAGAACATTTTTCTAAATGGAATTTTTATGGCTATGTACAGGGAGAAGAAAGGAAGGTCATATCCCTTTCTGCTTTAGATGCTTCTTTTTTAAAAAATGTATTTAGGACAGGGTCTGCAGGGTCTCACTACATAGATCAGACTAGTACTGATTCTCCTGTTTTCAGCTGCCCAAGTACTAGCATTATAGAGATGCCACCACACCCAGTCTCAATCACTATGTCAGTGTGCCCCGGGGCTTGGGCTGGTCCAGCACACCAAGAAATGAACCCTGGCCGCTGCACTCAGCCTGAGCAGGCACTTTAGTCCGTTCAGCTATCTGGGCAGCCCTGCACTTGATGCTTTGTAAGTGACTTCAGTCAATCCTTTTGCCAAACTTAAATACTTCTATTTCATCTTTTTTACCCTGCCTCAGGTTTGTTTGTACAAAGAACATAGGAGGACACAAGCACCTCCAGAGATGGCATCTTGGGGGTCACACCTGTCCTTCTGTTTTCACATCAGCAGATAAGATGCCTTTACTTTCCAGCCTTCACAGGGGATTAGGCACCTTTGGGAACCTGGGTTGAGGCAGAAGCTGGAGCCTGGGCCTTTCTAACATACTTCTTGATAGCATGGACTTAACTTCCCCAGTAAAAAATCTTGTCAACAATTTGGAGTGAAAAAAAACAATGCTAAGATACTAATAATTCTATAAAAATCAAGAAATAGGGGAAATATAGAAAGATTTTGATTTCCTGAAGAAATGTATATATATATATATATATATATATATATATATATATTTATATATATAATGTATATATATGTTGTATTTACTTGAAAGTCTTCATGCTTCTGCTATAATATTAAACATATAATTATAATAAATTGGGAAATTTTTCTTTTATTTAGTTTTTCTCTTTTTTTTTTAACAGATTTGGAATCTTTTTTTTTTTAATATTATGGCTGTCTCAGGCTGCCCTGGAGGTAAGGCTGGTGCAACATGTGGTGCTGGGGATCAAACTGTGGTCCCTGCAGTTGCCTAAGCTTGCCTAAGCAGGCACTTTAGACCGCTGAGCCATCTTGCCAGCTCTTTACTTTTATTTCTTCCAAACTACTACTGGACTGTAGTCTGCTGATGACTTTCTCATATATTTATTGAAGGAGACTACTAATGATTAGAACTATTTTGTCATTCAAAATTTATGTTCATCATGCAATTTTACTTAATTGTTTAGTTAACAATTATATGTGGAATGTCTTAGTTACTTTACTCATTGCCAAGACAAAATACTTGATGCCCAAGGTTATAGGAGGATAGGTTTGTTTAGCTCAGTCTTTACAGGTTTCTGTCCATAACTGGCTGGCCCCAAGACTGGGTCGGTTTCAGACAAGCATTGTAGAAGGAAACTGTTCATGGTATCCACAAGTTTGTAAAGCAAGCAAGGGACCTTGCCAGCATCTTTCTGCCCCCTTTATCTTATCCAGGTTACTCAGAATAGGTAGCACTCACAGTATTAATGTGCTGTGCTCTGTATAACTATTGTGAGCACAGTATGCAATGTGTCAAAGGTAAAAAAAATAATGTTTATAGAAAGTGTTAATGTTTAATTGTTTCAATCAATCTTATATATCTATATCTATTAATCTAAACTGATCTGATGATGAAAATATGTAATATAACCATTGTTAAATTTTTCTGCTTTTGAAATTCTGTACTATATGTACTGCTACTTGTAACTGTTTTTCTATCTTTGTTTCTGCTATTTTTAGTCTTTAAAATAAAAACAAAGGAAATAAGTAAATAAATAATCCAAGCCCTAAAAAAAAAAAAAAAAAAAAAAAAAAAAAAAAAAAAAAAAAAAAAAAAAAAAAAAAAAAAAAAAAAAAAAAAAAAAAAAAAAAAAAAAAAAAAAAAAAAAAAAAAAAAAAAAAAAAAAAAAAAAAAAAAAAAAAAAAAAAAAAAAAAAAAAGAAAATGTAGGGCCTTTGATCATAGCAATGCACCATGAATTAATGTAGCATCATACACTCTAGACACTGCCACCTGTGCAAAAGCCGCAACTTTGACCACATGAAGCTTTGAAAGAGATCTAGATGCAAGCCACAACATGGGGTATATCCCTATATGATATAATAATTTATAGTTTTCCTACCCATCCCCACTTAATTTTCTAGCTATGTTGAATTTTGTACATGTAAGAGGATGGTGGTTGTTTTAAACTAGGGCCCAATTTCTTTTTGTTGTTGTTTTTTTCTGTAAAAAGTATCATTTGCTGAACTGGGCCTGGTGACACGCTCCTGTAAGACCAGCACTCTGGGAGGCAGAGGCAGGGGGTTATCTGTATGAACCCATATTACATGTCTTTGGCAATTTAGAGACTTAGCAAGATTGGAAAAACCTTAAAATAAATATTAAAAAAAAATGGGCTGGGAGGCATGTGTATCTGTGTGGTAAAGTACCCCACAGTTTCACCCTTTAATACTTCCCTCCTCCCCAAAAAGACTGGCTAGTACAGCATAGAAAATACAAAAAGTCATTTTACATGATGAGGAGAGATGCTCTTTGTGTCAGTACCAGTAGCTGTAGCTTAAATCTATAGCTAAACCCACCTCATGGTGATATCTCCTAATTTTTACCCCAACCTTCTCTATGTTGCTGCTCTTCACGGTTCATTGCTGTGTTTCTTCATGTATCTTCTTAGTCTCATTTTCTCTTGTTTTATTTAAAGAGAAAAACCCTTTACATTTATCCTCCCAAAACTTCATTTTCTTCTTAAAAATATGTTTTTTTCAGGTACCAACAGTGTTTTTGCTATATTTGAAGTTAAAGATGCTGCTGACACTGGAATAATAAAAGGGCACCATTTCCTTTGGAAATATTTGTTGCTTAAAAATATTTTTAGATCTCTTTTTTTCTAATGATTCAACTGGAATCGCACTCTGAAGAAGAGTTTGATCTCTGACCTTTGCAAAGCTTATTATCGCTCTGTATTGCAGAAAGCACTAATTTAAGAAAATTGACTTAAAGTCACTTAAAAATGTCTCCCATTGTCAGGGTAAAATATTTAATACATACTTCAAAGATATGCCTGCATTTATACTATTTCTTTTAAAATAATCAATTTCCATAGTGCAACAATTTAGGTTGGTGTTTTAAACAATTGTAGGGTTTCAGTGATGAAACTGTCTGTTACAAATCCAGTCCAAGATTGAATGAGGATAGAACATTTCATATTTCATAAGTGACATATGTGAATTTAAATGATCTATATAGTAACTTGGTTTTTACACCTTCTGCTTATGAAATCCCATATCATAAAGTAGATCGTGTATGTCTTGGAAGAAAAAGATACATACATGGAAACCATGAAATTGTGGAATTGAAACTGAGTTTGCTTCTTTTCTCTGAAAAAATGTTTGATTCAATAGATAACTATATATTGTCAGTATAATATGCACACTGAGGAGTAATTTTCATGGATGTTCACTCCTATTCCTTATATTTTACTTTCAAGAATCATGTTCTTTTTTAAAGTTAAACATTTTAAAATAACATGAAGTCCAATGAATAATAAATAGATTTGTGAATTATGAATGCATTTCTTTAATTAACTTTATGATCTTAAATGTTTATGGTGAAATTAGTATAAGATCAAATTCTGTAAAACTGGGCCAGCAAGATGGCTCAGCAGTCTAAAGCATCTGCTTAGACAAGCTTAGGCAACCACAGCGACTGAGGTTTGATCCTTGGCACCACATGCTGTGTAAGCCCCGCCCATTATTATTATGGCCGAGCCAGCCATAATAAAAAAGGAAAACATAGACCTGCTCCACAAGACTTTAAACTATTCCACATAGAACAATTGCTTTCTTTACCTCATCATTTCTGTTATTACTCTTTTCTACATGCTCAAATCACTGAGCGTATCCCTTTCTATGATTGTCACTTTATACATTTCATGTTGTAATTAGAATTACATGAATGCTTCTTTAGTTCATGGAAGAGATCAGCACGCTTTCTGCTGTACAGTTGCTCATCACTGCATTCATGGAACCACTCTGACTGAGCACCTTGCAGGACTGTCCTAGAGAAACAGACCTGCTCTGAAGACTCTTCTTGAGTCTTGACCTATGCTCATATGACTTTGCAGATCACTTTAGTTCTGGCCTCAAATTTTTTGTTAACAACACTATTGTCACATTAAAGGTGTGTCATCTTTGTATTCGCTGCTTTGACATTAATAGGCAAATCATGATTGTGAGACTCTCTTCTAACTCTGTGAACACTTGTCATACCATTCCTTTTCATGTTTGTATTTTAAGTGACCATTAATTGTATTTTATTTTATTATTATTATTTTTTTTTGTCTTTTTGAGACAGGGTCTCGCTATGCAGTTGAGGCTGGTCCTGAGCTCACTTTTGTAGCCCAGGCTGGTCTCGAACTCGCACCAATCCTCCTGCCTCAGCCTCCCGAGTGCTGGGATTACAGGCGTGAGCCACCACGTCCGGCTATGACCATTAATTTTATGAGAGATTTGTCACAAATCATGTAATTTTTTCACTTCATTAATGTAGTTGATTCATTGTACATTCACGAAGTTATATGATCCGCAAAATAAGTTTCAGAAGAGTGATAGGACTCCAACAGGAAGCACTGTGTCGCACAGTGTTTACAAGAACCATATGTCCTGTTACTCATCATCAGAAAGCTCTCTTTGGGTGATTCAGGCACACATAGCCCACAGTCACACGTAGAGGGGAAGAGAATCCATCTTTATAAATTTCCCTCCAATTTTAATTCCATTGCTTTATGACTTCTATAAAATAAGTGAAAGAAAGTAAACAGAAGTTCCTTGAGACTGGAAGTCATTGACATAGATTTCCTGTATAAAAGGAAATAGGTGGAAGTTAATCAGAAGGAAGAGTGAGAATGAAATACTAGAGATTCTCACGGAAGTGGGGTCTCAGCAAAGCTGGGGTACAATTTCTTTGCATGTGAATCTTCCCCAAAAATATTTTATAATATAATATTGGATAGTTAGAGGCTCAGACTTCACAGTTTTAGCAGTTCCCAGTAATAAATATTCAGGAATTGAAGGGAATAAATTGTTCAAATATGTGACAGAATCCCACAAATAGGGGAATATTCTGGGGAACATGGTTTGGAAATCAACGCACTAGATGGTTTAATTTTTGACATGGCTGGCAGTATGACTGCGAATACAGTGGTTTTAATGAAAGCCTCAAAACATGTCATTTTACATTCTGAAAGTAAAGAATAACTTCTAAGAGAGTACTGTTGTTGTCACTTTTACATGAGAAATTCATGTTTCTTTGAAGTCTCTGTACTTTATTTTCACTTTAAAGTAGAAAGGTTTTAAAAATTGTCTTAGAAAAAATTCTGAGACAAGTGCCCTATTTAAATGAGGTTTAGTGAATAATTTTCTGTGGCTCATTTACTTGCTCCTGGAGAAAGTTTCATCCTGGCAACTAGGACTCATCTGAACTCAAATTCTCTACAGAAGTTATTCTCTGTTTTAAAATTTGTAAAAGCCGTTATTTATTTGGAACAGAATTTCACTGCACAGCTTGGACTCATAGTGATCCTCCTGCTTCAGCCTCCCCAGTGCTGGGATTGCAGGTGGGCACCACCATGCCTGGTCTCAGTTGCCAGCTTATTGTGCTCGGGGTTCCAGGACTGGCACAAGGTACCAGGGATCAAACCTTGTCCTTGAGTTTGCTAGGTAGGTACTTAGACTACTGTGCTACCTTTCCAGCTCTACAGAAACTATTACAGCCAAGAAGAATAGAGAGATCAGAAATCTAGTCACCTTATCATTTCTTTCCACCATCACCAGATATTGAGTCCAGCTCTCCTCAAAATAGCATTAACTGATTTCAATTGACCACAGTATGAGTCTCAGGAACGCTGCCTTTAAGACCATTTCTAATGTGCATGTATCTCTGAAAGGACAGGGGCGGAATTCAGTCCCTAATTTAGTGCCCTGAATGTTTTCCTGATTTGTTCTGCTCTACTTTTTAATATTCCTGCCATAACTACCTAAGATAAAGAGCATGTGTTGTTCCTTTAAGATATTGTTAAAAGTAATGATTCCTCATGTTTGAAATAAGCTTCAAAAGCCCTATCATAAAAAGCCATTAAAAATCTATTTCTAGTTCCTCTCCAACTATTGTTGATTTCTTTCAAGTCATGTCAGAAATTATCCAGAAAATTTACTAGTGCTTGTTCCCCAGGAGACAAAGCCAGAAAGCATGCAAAAAAGTATAGATCATAGCTTTTGTGTTACACATAGTGGTGAACATACTGGACATATTATTGTCATTGTCATTGTCATTGCCATTACATGATGGCTTCCTTTGTATATTTATAAAAATGGAAAGGTTCATAGAAAGAGATTTAGAACTTTAGAATGGTAGTATTTAACTTAATTCCCATTATTCATCTCATACAATAATATTCGAAAATAGTTGAATTAGATATTTTATTCAAAGTTTCAGTCCTTTCAGTATACTTTTCCTGAAAAAAATTGCTCAATAAGCATTGTTTACAGATATATCCTAAAATATTTTTTCATTATTTCTGCTTTTCTGCTTTACTTTAGAGATAATAATCTTCTCAAGCTTCAATTTTTCTCAGACTTAATATAATCTTGTATTTCAAATAATTTCACCTAAGTTTCTGTTGTAATTCTCTAAATACCATTCTCATAGTCCTTGTGAAACCATGTATTTTTGAGCCAGAGCTACATTTTCAACACTTTCCTTCTATTAGATCATCTTAACAATATTTATATCAGAGTATCCATTTCTTTAATATCTAGTTATGAATTTATCTTTGGAAGAGAAAGTCTTTCTATCACAGTATGGGTTATGTGTGAGAAACCTTCTACTGTGAAAAATTGGATTGAGGAACAGACACAGGATGACAGTCAGATAAATTAAGAGCTTATTGCAATAGCCCAGGAGAGAGCTGGACTTGGGCTCATCTGTTGTCAATAAAATTGAGAGCAAATGAATAGATCATAGATAGATTGTGTGTTCACACATTCTAGTTGTTTGTTCACACCCCTTTTTTTCTGTATTTAGGACAGATTCTACAGGGTCTACAGGGTCTAGAGGGTCTACAGAGTCTACAGGGTCTACAGGATCTACAGGGTCTCAATCCGTAGATTGGACTCATAGTGATTTTCCTATTTTCAGCCTCCCAAGGGCTGGGATTACAGGGTGTGCCACCAGGCCCAGTCTCAATCACTATCTCAGCATTCTCCTCAGGTAGGGCCAGCACTGCATGCCAGGAATCGACACATCCTTTGGATTAATAGAAAAGTTATAGCTGGTGAGATAAAGTGGAGGCATGGTGAACTCATTTTTTTAGTTTAATTAGTGCATGGATGCTAATGTCATTTGCTGAAGTGTAATGAAGGTCAATGGAGAAATTGATTAATGTGACAGTAAATTAAGGAGTGTTTTATGGGCACATTTTGGCTGAGATGCATTTGGTCATTGTATGGGACAGAAATTATGATTCAAGAGCCTGGAAATAATAGAAATCTGGGGTACATATAAAAATGAGGAATCTGTGGATCATTTAAGAAACCTACAAAATAAATCAGTGTCCCATTGTTTGTTGGTGCCTAAAATTTGCATAGGTCCATAAAAAATGACATCAAAAGAAATGGAAAATGTGATAGTGAAGAAGAAGAAATACCATGGATTAGAATTTGGAAGTGGAAAATTTAAAAGCAGTGTTTTTCTTAGTATGTGTTGTTGTACATAATTATTACATTTCTTGTGGAGACTTGATGCATATTCATGATGCATCTTAACTCCTTTCCTTATACATTGTCCCTTCCATCCCTCCACCCTCTACCCATCTCTGGATCACTTTCCTTTTTGTCTAAGTGTCTTTGTATTGCATAATTGTATATTTCTTAAAAGGCCAGTTACACCATGAAAGCATAGACAGAAGTTACAGAGTAGGACAGGAGCATGTAATTTAGATATGATAAACAGAAAGACGAATACACACATTTTTGACACTCTTCTCAGCTTTCCTAAGAATTGGGTGTTAAAGATCATCATTACGTATTTGAACTTCAATACTTAGTAGGGCTCTAAACCCTTTATTGCAAGTCAGTTAAAGTTGGTGACAGAAAAAATTGCCGTAGCTCCTCATCCAAAGCCTGCACAATACATTGTTTCTTTCAACTGCCTCAACATTGATTTTGTGTTTGGCCCAGTCGATCAGAAGATAGGGCTAAAATCATTCTGATTTTCCTACAGAATTTTGATGATACTTACTCTGATAATGTGATATTCAATTTCAATTAGGAAATATAAGAAGTTGCTTGATAAAATATAATGTATGTTACCTAGTATGTATCTATTGGCATAGATCACTCCTTTGATATATATATATATATATATATATATATATATATATATATATATATAGATATATATATTTGTGGTATCGGGGATTGAACTCAGGAACCTGCACTTGCCAGGCAAGTGCTTATTCTACTGAGCTATCTCCCTGGTCCAGTCCTTTGATATTTAAATACAAATAATTAAAAACACATATTCTATATTCTTTCAAAAGTCTACATATTCTTTAACATCTGAATAAATTCTTCAGAGCTTTGGGGATTTTTTTTTTTTAATTTTTGATCTTCTAACCCATTCAGGATTGCTCTTTGATATGTAACATAATTCCCTTAAGCCTAGGACATTATCTCCATCATTATGTATCATTTTGAAAACCATCTAAAATTGCATATTACGTACTGGGTAAGTCCTCTCAAGTCTGTGTTTCTTGAATACCTGTGTCTCTTGAGACACAGTCATCCTTAAGCATTCTGAGCTCCTTCCTCCCACATTCCATGAGCTATGCTTACTTCTTTCTTCTCTCTCTCTCTCTCTCTCTCTCTCTCTCTCTCCCTCTCTCTCCCTCTCTCTCTCTCTCTCTCTCTCTCTCTCTCTGTCTCTCTCTGGCATGTAATCTCTCTATATGCATGCATGGCTCCTACTCATTTTATTAAGATTTCAGCTAAAATGTCATTTGAGAAAATTGGTTGATGGCCATACTGTCTACAATAGATTCTCGACCCTATGCCACTCTCTCTGTCGTGATGTCCTTCTTATTTATGGTATTTATCCTAATTTGACATTTTCACTCATTTGTCTGGCTCCTTTTCCCTATCTTCCCAAGTATAGGATCAGAAAGTAAGAATTAATTTTAGCTAACATTTTTTTTAAAGCAGGACTGCTAAAATGCAAACTGATGACCTTGCATTTGCCAGGCAGGCACTTGTGCCACAGAGCTATCTCCCCAGCCCCTCGTTAACATTTTGAAACAGTGTGGTAGAGTAACTAATGGCCAACTTGTGACACCGAGCTGAACTGAATCTGCATAGTGCTAGACATGGCAGGCTCACCCCAGGATTGTTGCCAACTGCCTAGCAGAGAATTAGAGAGGAGACGGTGCACTGTTGATGCTTCTGGAGAAGCTTGCCATCCTGATTTTCCTGATAAGAACTCAGCTACTATCAGCGGAGGAGCTTGGGTCCTTGCTGTTGCTGAGGATGGCTGCAGTTATTTTGCAGGGAGCTCTGGTCTTTACATTCAGTATTGTATCTTGGCTCCAGTGCAGATCCCACAGCCAGCTGGCACAGATCCTTCATCCCTCTGGTACAAACTTTCCAGCTTCCACCACTGGCCTTTGGACCTTCTCAGAACAGATTTGAGTTACAGACTTGTCTGAGACATTGAGCTGGGTGCTAGGCCATTAGCTGGACTTGTGGAGGCCATGGCCATGAGTTCTAAGTCTTCAGTTAGACTTTTTCAGAACATTGCCATAGGATCCAGAACCTCAGCTGGATTTTTGGGGTCTCTAGTATTTCAGATATGTTGCCCTCTGCTGAAATTGACTCTTGGTGAATATTATAAAATAATCCTATACGTTATGTGACCTATATTAAAACTAATGCCTTGAAAACCATGGCTGCAGCATGCACTTGTAGATATCTAGTCTATAGGAAATTCTAACTTATAGTAGTGAAATATGAATAAATTAACACACATCTGTGATTTCCAGTTTCTTCAATCTATAATGTGAAGATATTAATTCATAAAATGAAAATATTTGAGCCACAGCATGATGGCAGAGTAAAGCAACCAAACAATGCTACACTTTGGTAGATGAGTATACTTCATATCTTAATGAGACATATGAAAGAATACATTTGATCACTTACTATTAAAATTACTTATGGGCTGGGGAGATAGCTTGGTGGCATATGCCTGCCTGGAAAGTCTAAAAATCAAATTCAATTCCCTGTACTACATGCTGGGCCAGCCCAGTGACCCTGGGAATGCCATAGTGACCACTCAAACCAGATGGTATATATTTAATCCTTTGAAACAAAATGTCTGCTGGACTTGCTAATGTAGAATACATGTAATTAGAATATTTCTTACTTACATATTGTTTTCATTTATTATAATATTGCTGTATGGAAGATATTTCTTTGCTTGGGACATAATTTATATTGATTTTGTTTTGCTCGCTTTGTTTTTGTGTTTTCAAACAAGGTTCTTAGCATCTTAGAATGACCTTGAAGTCACTATTGTAGCCTAGATTATCTTCTAATTCACAGCAATTCTTCTACTTTAGCCTTTTGAGTGCTGGGATTCTGGGTGTGCACTGTCAAATTCAGCTTATTGCTTAGTTATTTTAACTGGGAATGTTTTAATATTCTTATGAAAATATGTACTCTATGTTATATAATTTGTTTTCTTATTTAGAATAAAGATAAGTAGGGGGCTGAGGAGATAGCTCAGTAGAATAAGTGCTTACCTCACAAGTGCAGGGTCATGAGTTCAATCCCTGATTCCAAAAAAAAAAAAAAAAACCAAGATATGTAGATGTCATTTATAATAAAGCTATAGTGAATTAATTACCAAGTTATTGGATTATTCATGATTTCTTGTTTGGTTCTGGGGTACTATAAGATAAATATTAGGAAAAATTAGTTTTCCTTTTTTATTTTCAAATAATGTTCAGTAATATAGGCTTTTTGTCCTAAAGTAGCAACTCGAAAAGTTAGGCTTTAGCAGGAATCGTTCATTTTAAGTTAGGGATGCTCATGTCTAATCTTTATTTCCAGCGGCATGTTCTTCAAAGAACAAAGCTTATTGTCTCTCTTGATGACAATAATAGGACATCGTTGTTGAATTCACCCACTAGCAAAATATGCGTACTAGTGTATAAATCAGTGCTGGTACTAAGGAGACCCTTATCTTGTGGTCTATTCCTTCTAATCTCAGGTGGAGAGACTATACTTTCATTTGCCTGTAAAACATACCATGAACTTTTTAAACCCAGACTGGCAATTGACATACTGCTACATTGGAGATTAAAGTTAGGTGGAATAGCTATCTCAGTTTTTTAATGCTTTGTAGAAAAGTAACTAATTTTTTTTAAAGATCTTTTCTATTCATTTATGTATTTGTTACAGGGTCTTGTTACATGGCTTTAACACAGAGTGATCCTTTTGATTTAGCCTCTCTAATGCTGGGATTAGAGGGGTGGGCTATCATGTCCAGTTTTGGTGGCCAGCATGGCATGCAGTACTAGGGATGAACCCTGGTCCTTTTGTTTGTTGGGCAAGCACTTAGACTGCTGAAATATTTCCTCTGCCCAAAAAGTAACTAATTCATATGGTAGAGTTGGAGTTTCATATATAAAAATATAATAAAAAATCTAAATAATATAAAATACAGAAAACAGAAGTAAATCTTGAAAAAAATATAGAAATCAGCTTTGGATCCTAGTTTCTGGCTATGAAACATCATATTACTTTAAATAAATCCGTTTTTCTTTAGAATTGATTGAGGGTAGACACAGAGACATTTTTCAAGTTTTCAACAATGGCTTTAAACAGTGAGTTTTAAATTTGTTCATCCAATTAAAAAGAAGTTCTGTATACTACTTCTGGTTTTATCCTTAACAACTAAGACAGCATTTGTGAGTATATTCGGTAAAATCTATACCGGGTAAGTCTGATGCCTCAGTAGGCTCTTAAAATATAAAATAGTGGACATTCTGCCCTACAGGCTGGGAGCTATGGGGAATGTGGCTGTAAGTGCTTGGAGAGGTGGAACATGGTTCCCGCCAGCCGAGTTGTGTCTGGCAATGCCGACAGAGTATGTGCAAGTTCAGACAATTGACAATGAGCAGAGATCACCCAGCTCTAGGAGCTACAACTGAGGTCTCTGGAGTCACAGATGCTGATTTCCAGCATTGGTTTTACTGAATTCCAACATTATGAAAGCTATAATGTTGCTTCGTCTCCTGGGTCTCAGTTTTCTCCTGTTAAATGTTAATAATACTACACCTATAGTTACATGAGAGGATTTTGTTTTGGAATAGATAGATAGATAGATAGATAGATAGATAGATAGATAGATAGATTCAGTAAAAACTCTCTCAAAAATTATCTTGTTTTTATTTGTTAAGTCATCCAGAAAGTCTAAGTTTGTAACTAGTGTACTAGGTGATGTCCAAACACAGAGTAGGGAGCAGGTAGGGATTCGTTAGGAAAATTTTTTCATGATGGTAAAGATCAACTGCTGTATTCAACATTGCATTCTTTGCTTAACATCTCAGAATGCAGTTGCTCAAACCAATAGTTTAGAAGAGATAAATTTTGAAATCTATACTTGTTTTACACCAGTGTTACATGGACCAGCATGAAAGGTTATGAGTAGCAGAACAGTCTTCAAGTTCAGTTTTACCAAAGAGCCTTTCAAAGAACTGCCCCATAATCTTCTTCTTTGTGCTTTTCTTTCTGTTAATTTTCAGTAGAAATCAGGGCTAATACAAAATCTGTTTACAAGCGCACATCGTGATATTTTCCTCTGTGACTTTCCCCATAGTGTTGAAGAAAAATACAAAGTTGATGGCATCATCAGATGGAGTCTGAATTCCTTGTAGAAGAATAAGAAATATTTTCAAAGAGGAAAGAATATGTTAATGGTAGTGTGTGAAATACCTAAAGAAGTGTTAGAATATAGAAATGAGGATATATTCAGTGCAGAGCAAAACAAGCAATCAATTCAGAATCTATGGTAATTAGCTCTGTTTTGTCAACATCTTTTTCTACCTGAACAAAACATACTTAACTATAAAAATTAAAATGTGTGTGGTGAAAATTTTACCTAGCGGAAATATGATCCATTTATCTCCCTTAGCTCCAGTACAGTGACTCTCCTGGTAGCTGTCATGCATGATAAATATGGTTTAGCTAACAAATTATATCTTATATAATTGCATACTTTAAGCCAAAGATCAATATCTAACTTACAAATACAAGCTAACAAAGATCAATGGATGACGTGTGCTGCTGAATTCTTTTGGGGTAGATACATATACTATCTTTTCTTAACAGGTGTAATTGGATTATGAATTGTGGTATAACTTAATAAACACTTCATAGAAGTTCAATGATAGATGCTTAGACAAACAAATGAGAAGAGCAGCAAAGGCAACAATTGAAGGCTTCTGTGCCTGTTTGTGCAAGCACGTGTAGGTATGCAATAGATGTGCAGCTTTGTATGTAGTGCATGACTGTGTGCTTAGGTCCATAGCTTTATTTTCAGGCCATTTTGTCTGTAACATCAGTAACAACCATATGTCCATTTTAATATTAGCCTTCAAATAGATGAAGATTGGTGTGCATGAACTGGCGCTAATGGCAGTTTATCATCATGCCACAGCTGACAGCTGTCACTGAGTGTTGGGTAGAAAGGTCCCCGAGAGGACAATGTGCTGTGCACCATTTGTTTGGAGTTGAGCAGAACTCATATACCCCTCACCCTTCCTTATGTCTACAGAAAGAGCAGGCATTTAAAGGTGCTTCAACAAAGAGTGACCCCCCAAGTCACAGGCTGTGCCATAGTAGAGGTTATTAGAAGCAGCTTGCTTGATCTTCAGTGTGGTTTTTTCTTTCTACTTCTTATGATTGCCTTTGGTACATAACAGCCACCATGAATTGTCATTGTTTATAAAAAATAACTACAGCTAGAGTATATAAAATGTATTAAAACAATGAACCTAAAAATCACTTATGGCTGTCTGACATGATTGGGTTTTTGAGTCCCTACTGTGTGAAGACATAACGTAATAATAGAAGCAAAGCCTGACTATCTCTATGATGGCATATGGCAGGTCTTTGTTACTGCTTATTTTTTAAAGATGTTTATGCAACATACATCAAAATAAATATTTTCCAAGAATTGACACTGTCTTAGAAATCCAAGTTAAGATATATTAAATCTTAATAGATATAACTTCAAAATATGAAACTTGTATTGAGGACTCTCTATAGACCCTCATTTTCTTGTGATTCATGTGTTGTATATGGATATACAGCATTATCATAATGTCTTGTGGCTTCAACGAAAATGTTACCTTAATTAAAGTGCCAGGAGAACATGTTGGATAGGGGAATTGGGCTGGAAAGGCAGTGAAAGCTGAAGGCAATGGAGGTCTAAATGAACTTCTCCATTCAGAAAATGAGTTAGTCATGTGGTCACGTGTGTTTGAAACAGAACCGTTAGATTCCTGAAATCATTGGCACCAGTACTGCAGCGCATTAGACTGAAGGCTCAAGGGGAAGACTCGAGTGTGAGGTGGCATGTCTGAGCCTTTGGTCCTGTCCTGAGGAATTCTTTCTGATTCATTTTTTTTTTTTTTGCTTAGATGCTGATTTGTCCTCACCATTTGAGGCATAACTAAGATTTCTTACTGTATTCACAATGCCAGTGCAGTTAAATTCCTCTTTACCATGTGCTGTGGTAGTCATTTTTGTTGTTTTTTTTATTTTTTGTCACTTTTATTAAGAAATGATAATGCAACACTTCCAAAACACATTAGTAGTACATACCCAATAATTGATACAATACAATACATATTGTTGTCCTTGTAATAGACACAGGATACAGACATGATAATTTTGCTAATCATTATTGATACAAAAGTTTCTTCTCACTGAACTGAGAGAAACTAGTTATATACATAGTCCAATATTCCATAATCTTATTGGGGTATTGGCAGAACTGGCAAGGTCAGAAGCTGTGATAGTCATTTGTACAGGTATCAACCACAGCATTTGCAGCAGCGATCCTCACTCTGTGGTTATGTGTCTTCATCTCTGCTCTGAAAGGCCAGCTTGCTTTACATGGTATGACATGGGAGGAGTCAGTAACTAATAATTTATGATTCTGTGCTTGTTCTGTTAGATTTCAAATCAGAGAATGCCTATGACATACAGATAAATAAGTGCATTGTTGCTCTAAACAGGGAAAGTCAAATATTTGTAGATTTCCTAGTTGTGCTTTCTTTCTTTCTTTCTTTCTTTTTTTTTTCTTTTTGAGACAGGGTCTTGCCATGCAGTTCAAGCTGGCCTTGTGCTCACTTTTGTAGCCCAGGCTGGTCTCGAACTCGCAGCACCAATCCTTCTGCCTCAGCCTCCCCAGTGCTAGGATTACAGGCATGCACCACCATACCTGGCCTCCATTTTCTAATGTCCTCTTCAATCTCTCTCTCTCTCTCTCTCTCTCTCTCTCTCTCTCTCTCTCTCTCTCTCTCTTTCAGAACACTATAGTTTTGGGATAGAAGTTTTCATTCTTTGATTTGGTTTATTTCAAAGCATGTGTTCTTTTGAAGCTACTGTGAATGGGATTATATTCCTAATTTCCTTCTGAGTAGGACATTTTGGTGTCCAGGAAAACTGTTGATCTTTGTACAATGATGTTATACGGCATCACTTTCCTGTACTTTGGTAGCCAGAATCAGGAGTGTCAATTGGCAATATTAGCAAAACGATATATGTTTAATTCAATTACAATTATACCAGAAGCATTTTTCACAGACCCAGAAAAAAACATGCTAAAGTTCATTATAGAACCAGAATTCATAGAAGAAACCTAGAGTAGCCAAAGCAATCCGGAGCAGCAAGACGAAGGCAGAGCATATTAGAACTCAGGAGTTGTACTAACATGACTAAGCTCCAGTAATGAAAGTAAGATTTTCCTGGCACACAACAGACATGTGGATCTGTGGAGTAGATACAACCTCAAACACCTTCAGTCTTGAGGCCTTTTTTTTTTTTTTTTTTTTTGTCAGTGGGACCAATAAGATTTCCAGGAACAAAAAGATAGATTTTAACAGATTTTTATACATGCATGTGCTTTTCTCTATTAGAATATAAATCATTTGCTATGAAGGCTAATTCATGATTTGAGAAAATAATTTGCCCATGTCTAAGATTATTGGTTGCATAGGGTAGCCACTCATAGGGATGGAATAAATTCTGTTTTTTCCAAGTTTCTAGAACATAATTTGAGAAATGTAATAGGCATATGTATGCGCAACTCACGCTCAGTCTGTGGTCAGCTGGACCAAGGCAATATCATCAAGTCAGAAGCTCACAATGGAGCAAAGCTGCTTTGTTCATGGTGGCCAGGAAGCAGGATGGGCCTGCAGCAGCAGAGAGGACCCAGGTGCAACGCTCATGATCACCCCCACCTAGACCACTGAGGCACACTTGCGTGTGTGCTATATGAATCCTCTGTGGAGCTTCCATGTGGATCTACTTGAAAATATATGACACAGTACAACACGACAGATGTCTCTTCCTATATAACTTTTAAAGCATTGCCTTGGGTTTCGGAAATTTTATTTTTTAAAGATCTAATGGTAAAATATTTGATTGTTCACCATATAGTTTAAATGGCATTTCCTTTTAATAGACAATAAGTTTTTTTTTTTTTTTTAAGAGTTTTAATATTTGGTCACTAGAATGTCTTCAATACCTCAGTGCCTGTCATATGGAAATTGCCTTTTTATTATTTAAAGAATTTACAAATTAGTCCATGAGCATACATAACTATGGGAGTTTATATCCTAGACACTGAAGTTACAAAGATTCATAATAACATTTCCTACACTCCTTTTTGATGTGTGTAGATACACATGGTCTATCTTCACTCAACATCCTACCTTTCTCTTCTGAGAAGTGTTTTTGCCTCTTTCATGTAATCTCAGATTGGCAAAGCTATCTCATGGAAAATACATTTCTGTAAGAAAATATAAGGGTTCCACAACTCAATTGTGAAGCTAACAGCTCCTTTAAATTATAAAAGTCATGTTTCTCTGACTAGCTGAGGTCGGACCAAAAGTTGACTGTGTCTGTTCAATGTGCGTTTCAATCCTTACCTTCCTTACCTTTTTTTTTTTTTTTTTTTTTTCTTTTTTGATGGGTAGAGGGTGGTATTTTGGTTTTGATAGCCTGATGTCTCATCTTTTGGAATATTCGCAGGTGTCTGGAAACTAGCTGCTTTCAGCCTACAAGAGTCAAATGAGTGCCTTCTTCCCATTTTCTCAATCAGTACCTTCATAGCACTTAAAATGGATGTACCTCAAGACCGTAATGTTAAGCTTAATAAAATAAATGAGACACACACAAGCTTTAATGTCACATGCCTTCTCTCATATGATAAACCCAAAACAAATGAATGACAGAGCAGAATAAAAGATGACAAGAAACAGGGACAGTGATCATTTGGAAAAGGGAAGGAACTGGGTGAGGGCGAGGAAGAGGTGAAGAAGAAAGTGAGATGTAGTGTGCCCCTGTGCAGTGGTGTGATCTCTATGTGCTAGCAACATGGGATGGAGGAATATACAGAAGAGAAATAAGTGCTGTAGGAGGAAAGAGATGCATCTATGTCTGTCAGTAGGATGGTTTGGATAGCTGTAGTATGGATTTCTACTGGTCTGTGGAAAGGAGCAGTTAATGTTTAATTTTTTTGTCTTCTATCATTTTTTTCTCTTTTCTTTCTTCTTAATTTCTTGTAACTGCGTTATTTGACTTTTCCTTCTTCGAATTTTGCATGTATATATCCGGTAATCTGAACAAGTAATTGAAGACAGCACTGTACAGTACAACAGATACTTGATAATTCATATTATTTTGTTTAGGGAATAATTTCTGTATCATTTGTAATTTTTTGTTTCAATATTATTTTGTACTCTGTTTAAAAATAAAAATAAAAAATGATCTAAATATAAATCTGCAAATGCTAAGTCTAAGTCTCAAGCTTATCTAGCCCACCACTGCCTATATTTGAGAGAGTACTGGGCTTAATCCTTCTGTCACATCATGAGATGTGAAAAAAGTTGGGCTTTAGATCTGTTTCCAGCCTTCTCTTGCTACGGCCACTGGGAAAAGCTAGCTTCTTGGAAGCTTATTTATAAAACATACTTCTGTTAAAAATTAGAAGAAATATCTTTGTGTGATACCTGACCCATATAAGACTTTGAATACTGATGTCTGGTTCCTTTTTAGTGGTCCGATGGTGCTGTAAAGTTCAACTAGAATGAAGCTCTTTATAAGGGCATAGCCAGATGTGCTTAGCTGTAGCCTAAACAACCATTCATAGGCTCAGTTCGGTGTTTTTATTCTGGCTCATTTCTGAGTTATCTGTGATCCAGAGGAGGCTGGTTCCCATCTATAGCACCGGATCAACTAATGATGCCAAGCAAGAAGCGGCAGAAAGAGCTTCAAATACTCTAACGTAATTACCTCAAACTGAATTTAGGAAGTGAAAGGTAAAATAGTATCTTCAAGGTAGTTATGTTCTTTAATGTTATATCTTATCTGAAGAGATAAATGGTCTGAGAAAAGGTGGAACTTAAGTAGCTGGGAACATTAAGCAACATTGCACAGAGGGAGCATCAATCTGAGGAAAGTGTTAGTGGCAGGGCTGGGCTCTGGGACATGATTACTCACATTTTCCCAAGGAGAGTAGAAAAATCAGAAGATATATGTATTTAAAGATTATGTTAGTTTTTATTTGTAGAGGAGGGAGATAGATGTTTAAATAAACTACAGGTGTTTCTAGTTTATGGATGTATGTGTAAACTACAGAAAGAAACTTCTTGTGTGGCTTCAATAAAATTTTTATTACATATCTACAAAAGTATTAAAAATACTTTTCATAGCAGTAGAAAAGTAGATAAATCTAACATTATGCTTTCTGCTTCAAAAACATAAATTGTCTATGTTGACTCTGCAAAATGATATTTCGATCCTTGATATTAGAATGAAAAATATTCATAAAAAGATGCACTTATATACGTAGATATTTCATTCATTAAATGAAAATAATAAATGAAACACAGAAGATAAAGAGCTTCTTGTGTGTTTCAATAAAATTTTTATTGCATATCTACAAAAGCATTGCAGATAGTCTTCATAGCATTAGCAGAAAAGTAAGTAATGTGTTTAGTTTTATATTTCCTCCCTTTTTAAAAATAAATGACTTATGTTGAGACTGCAAAAATGATAGCTATGTTCTTGATATTACAATGAAAAATATATATAAGTGGATATATTTGCAACTTGCCCCTCAGACAGATTTACAAAATGGATAGAAGGATCTTGTAATGTGTAAATTAAAAGTAACAGTCTGTGGGGCTGTGAATACAGCTCAGCAGCTTAAGCACCTTCATAGCAAGGGCAAGGTCCTGAGTTCAGTCCCTGGTACGGAAAAAAAAATGTATGTAAATAACAATCCAAACATGTAGAGAAACGTCATTGTTAGTAAACTGAGAAGACACGGCTAAATAATAAAGTAAATATTTACTCTGAGACCTTGTGTCAAGAGTGCTACAAATATAAAAACAATCATTTCTTTAGCCTAAGGATCTAACATGTGCAATGGGCATGCAAAATATTTACATCCATGGCTAACATAAAAATACAAAGTGGTCACATTTTTATTCTGGAGAATAGAAGAATGAGGAATTGTGAGAATTTAGGGAGCACAGCAATTGCCTCCTGGGCAGTGAGACTTACAGGAAACGAGATTTGCTGTCCACCACAGGACAAATGTGAGTGAAGCGACAGGGAAAATTGAATACAACCAATGGTAGTAATTCATTTTGGCTGAATATCAAGGAGGGGGAGTAACAATAAGAGTAGTGAGGAGCAAGTAGGCAGTTGTGGACTCTGACAGTCATTACTGGGTGAAATAATCACTGAAGGACTTTGTTTTTGGGTACAACATGGTAACTCTATGGAAGTTTTTGTTCTAATCATGGATTAAGCTGAGTAAGGAGTACTTGGTCAGATGGTGGGAAATACTATGAAGGCTCTACCTGACAAGCCTCATGGCTAGAAATAATGGGCAATAGAAGATTAAGAAATGACATGACAAGCACTACTCGTACAGAAGAAATAAATTAGCAACTAAGCAGGAAGACAGAAGCATTTACCTGTGTGCAGCTGAGATAAAGTACACTGGCGCTCGGATGTTCTGGCTGATGGGGCCATGGTGTTGCAAATCAAATCTCTCCATGTGTGCAACTGAAATAATGATGCATATCATGGATTGCTTTGAAATGGAATGAGATTGTGTACATGAAATGTATTCATTGAGCTGGCTAGATGGCTCGGTGGTCTAAAGTGCCTGCTTAGGCAAGCTTAGGCAACTTCAGGGACCATGGTTCCATCCCTGGCATCACATGCTGCACCAGCCCCACCCCCAGAGCAGGCTGAGCTGGCCATAATTTAAAAAATGGATTTGTTGATTAAAACACTCTAAAGAAAGCAATCATTTATTGGTTTGATTATGGAACAACATGGTAACCTGGCTGGAAAACCAGTACTGTTCTATTAATAGATATGTAGGAAGAAGAGAAAATATACGGGTGAATTAATGACTTTGATTTTAGGATGATCAAGATGAAAATATTGTATCAGTGTAACACAAAATAGGAAAAAATAGAGTTGTTCAAAGAAGTTTTGTTTTCAAATTATTGAAGTGTCACTGAGGTGGAATGGAACTACAAAGAGTAGTTCTAGGAATGTAGGCAGGAGGAGGTATACCTAAGCTCCATCGTTAAGTTGAATTTGAGGAGGAGAAAAGAGAAAAGGCTGGCACAGCTGAGCATCATGCAGGAAGTCAAGAGTTACAGTCAGCAGATGGCAGCCTCACAGAGAGTGAACCCGAAGGCATTGCATGTTTCTCTTTCTTTTCCTTGGTATCCAGTTGAAAACCCTCACTGACTGAGAGAAAGGAGGGCTGAGCAGTGTGAGCACTGTTGGTGTCATCTATGTACATGAGTTACCTGGGGCAGAGAATCAGATGGAGAACAAACCTAGAGAGAGAGGAGGTACTTGGTACACATACCAGTGGGGAGACCAAATAGGCACGCAGACATAGGACTCTTCAAACATTTTCGTAGTTCATAAGCGCTAGTGGCACTAATGATTAATTACCCAGAATTTATTTTGAGTTACTGACCCCGGGCATTTCCAAAGATCACTAGAAGCACCTTTGAAGGAACTTTGGATCATGTTGGTATTCTACATTTAATGAAGCTTAAATAGACTCCTCTTAAAGTAGTTTTGGAACTGGTTTCTGATCTACTTGGCCAGAAAAGGGTACAAGTTGTGCTGGGCCAAAGAGAAAGAAAATAGACTCCATCGTACTTATGTGCTAAGATAACTGTGAAAGCAGATGAAAAAATTCTGTTCTTAATTAATAGGTGGCCTTTAGGGAGCTAAGCACAATTTTTGTCTGAAAATCAAACAATGTGATTGCCCATAATTTAGAAATCCTGGTAGTCTAATCAGGGAACTCACATGGCAGGACAACTAACATAATAACATTAATTCCTAAAGATTCTATTTCAGAATAATTTTGTCACTACAAATCTGTATGTCTAGACCTTAAAAACAAAAAGATTTTTCTGCATGTCACATATTGTTCATTATTTTAAAATATAAACTGAAAAATTAATTTTTAATATTTATTTATTTATTTATTTATTTATTTACTTATATTATGGCCGGTTCAGCCTGCCCTGGGGGGCAGGGCTGGTGCAGCACGGGGGGATCAAACTGTGTTCCTTGCAGTTGCCTAAGCTTGCCTAAGATGACATGGTCGACCCCTGAGCCATCTCGCTGGCTAGAAACTGAAAATTTTAATCAGAGTGTGTGAACTTAGATGGTATCTAGGATTTCGTAAAATGATGCAGTTGTTCAGGCAGATGTTTCCTTTATGCAGTCACCTCTACTTTGGATTTCTGCACTAAATTTCTTCAGAAATTTCTTAATATTAGTGCAGATATCAATTTACACAGCAACACAGCTGCGTCCTTTGGCTCCCAGAAGTTCGGGACACGATATTGTGCTGCTTTCAGTTTTGTCGCTATTTTCCTTTTCCAGCTAGTATGTCTTTGTTTATATTCTCTCCAGTTATATTGCACAGACTTTACCTCAAAAGTGAGTACAGAGCCTTTAGAAAGAAGTGCAGTATTTCATATAAATTTCACTGCATACTGCTATTGGGTCATTTCAAAATAACTCAGGATGAGAATAATAGGACCTAATGTTCTGCATCAATTATTCTATAGGACAAGTACAGCAACACTGATATCAGTAAGGCACATTTTACTTTTTCTACTATGCCACGATTGTATATCTATAATTATTTATGTATTCTGGGAGGCTAAACTTGATTTTGGATCCTGTGAACTTAGAATCTCTGTAGATATGAATGTCTAATTTTTATAGTATAATTCATGGTATGTGGTAGACAATAAAAAATGGTACGCTGTATCAAATGTTGAATGTCTACACATTTGTGAAATATAATTTATTATACAGCTTGAACAGACAGAGTTGGCTATAACAGAAAATGAGAGCATAAACTTACTTGATTCAGAAACTCAAATCTATCAATTGTTCAAATGTTTTCAAATCCAAGCTTTGTCAACAGGCATCCAGACACAGTGGCATAGAAATAAAAGGTGGGGAAGAGGGCTCACTGTTCCTTTCCACAACTCTCAATGAAACATGCTCCTGTTATTTGTTTTACAGTATTAACTTTATGATATGTTTCTCATGATTCTTAAGTTACTGTTTGCTCTGCACTTTCTCAATGTAGCATATAACTGGCTCTAGCATTCATTGTCCACAGACAAGGAAGAAATGCTGTTTTAAACATTAATCTATACAACTAAAAACAATCCTTGAATCAATAGCCCTTATAGTGGAATGATTTATATTCTATTATTTTTAAAAACTGTTATAGTTTATGTCTAGTTGTCCCCCCAAAGCTTCATGTAGTCATGGGGCATGGCCTCTATAGATTGAGACTTGATTCATGATCCCTGGGATTGTATTGTAGTACTGATGGGACTATCGGTCTGAGTAAAGCTGAGGCTATGGGTGTGGTCTAGGGCAGATATCCTAGGGTGGAGAGCCTGAATGTAATATAAAGAGAGACAGCGAGATAGACTATCTGTAGCTGTTGCTCTCTGCTGCCCTCTTTGGTTGACCACCTCTGTCGCTATTTTGTTGCTGTTCTGCCACCATGAACTGCTGCTCTCTGCCATGTGCCACTCAGCCTTGGATCCAGTCAAGAATGGACTGAAACTTCCAGTAATCGTGAGCTACATA
The DNA here is from genome assembly GCA_004027025.1 of Myocastor coypus. Classification (NCBI taxonomy): domain Eukaryota; kingdom Metazoa; phylum Chordata; class Mammalia; order Rodentia; family Myocastoridae; genus Myocastor; species Myocastor coypus. The sequence continues at coordinate 7,869 of PVJA010003419.1, read as the reverse complement.
AACCTTTCCTTCCTTCATTTTAAGTGTTGGGTATTTGTCCCAGCAACAAGTAAAAAGTAACTAAGACAAAAAACCCCAAATGTTATATTCTTCATGTTCTCTTTTTCCCTCATTATTTTGAAATAAGAAATCTGTTTATTTTCTCTTCTGAACTACAAATTTTGCATGTAAAGATTTTATTTGAAAAGAAATACTTTCACAATATTCTTGAGAAATTTAAAAATGCACTGTAACAATTAATTAGTTCAATTAGCTCAATTAGTTTCCAGTCTTATTCTGTCTCTAACTCTTTGCAACTAACATTTCATTCTTGATGGAAAACTTAAAATAATTTTTGCAAAATTATTTAAAAAAGCATTTTGTAAAATTGCTCAGCTGGGTCTAGTTATTAAACTTCAAGCACATCTTTGAAAAATGCTGAAAAGATCTATTTGAAGTAAAAATTTTGCTACACAGTAGCTGGTAGTTTTAATAGTCAGAAATTTGAAATCTGAACATGAGCCAGCCACCAGGACTGAGCATGGTGGCACATACCTGTAATTCCAATGCTGGAGAAACTAAACAGGAGGATCTCTATGAGAGGGAGCTGCGTGGTGAGACCTATGCCAAATACACACAGACACAGACACAGACACAGACACAGACACAAAGAACTGTATAGCTCACTAATTGTAAGGAAAACTAGGGTTGCCTGATATTTTGCATACTTAATGGTATTTGGAACGACTTTGATTTTTAAAGAAACAACTCTGAGTGTGTCTTAATCTGTGTTATGTAAGCCTGATAATATTGTGAAATTTATATTGTACGAACTTTTGTATATTTTCACTTATCATATTTAAATAGTGAAATAAATATAAATGAAATTATTTCTATGTTCAGGATTCTACATTTCTGTATCTTGCATATGATCATAAAGAAGTTAATAGGGATGTTACTAATAGAGTTATTTCTGGTAAGTCACATGAGCTACAGAGCTTATGAATTCATATTGCTTTAATAGTAATCAAGCCAAACTTCTCAGAATTAATGTAAGGTTTTGTTTGAAAGGTGTAATAAAAATACTATGCTAAGATTTTTTTTTTAAATTTCATCATTTATTATGTGTTCAAATGCTGCTGCCTTGTCAAGTGCTTTAATATTTGAATGAAGTCATCAAGGAAATTATGTTAAAAGGCAAAATATAACAATACTAGGAAATAAGTGCTTACAAATGCTGAAAGACCTAGCCCTGTTTTCATAGCAACACTTAGCAAGAAAACAAGTTTTCATTTACAGAGAGATATTAATGCACATCCACAAAAAATTAGTTAAATGTCAGCAGTACAAAACTAATTTTAGCATTGATTTTGCCAAATCTGCAAGGCTTTTCTAACCCATGCAGAAATGGATCCTAAGCCCTGGCAGAAGATACCGTTCTATGAGCTTATAAAAATGACACACATGCTTGCTATAATCACTATTAAATGGTGTATGTAGCCTTTGAGGTGCCTTGTTAATACTGCTGCATTGCTGTAGTTAAGATTGTTAAAAAGTAGGTAAATTTTCTTTCTGTCAATGGATTGATATCACAAAAAATTATATGTTAGAGACCTTAAACATTTTCTCAGTTATAACTGATATAGTAATAAAGCACTAAATACTTGCTTTTATAATACATTTTCAAATATATTGGATGGATAAGCTAGCTAATACTACAAAACTAATCTTAAACTTTAAAAAAATTTTTTTTTTGTCTTTTTGAGACAGGGTCTCGCTATGCAGTTGAGGCTGGTCCTGCACTCACTTTTGTAGCCCAGGCTGGTCTCGAACTCGCACCAATCCTCCTGCCTCAGCCTCCCGAGTGCTGGGATTACAGGCGTGAGCCACCACGCCCGGCTTGAACTTTTAAAATTAAAATTGATAAATTCTCAGACATCATAATGCAAGTGCATGTGAGCATACACACACACACATACACACAAACACATATAATCAACTTTGTGATTTATTGGTAAATAAAATAAAGATTTTATTTTTTTATTAACTAACCTATTGTATGTTTAAGATATTCCCCCAAAGCATGACATAATCATAAAGTGGACTTCTAAAGGTTGTGATTAATTCATGAACCAATGATTGAATTAAGGATGTGAGTTGGGATTATGGATGTGAGTGCTACATCTGCTCTGGTGTAGATAACCTGACTGCAATATAAAGAGAGGAGAGAAGCTTGCTCTCTGCCCCTGCTGTTGTTTCTGGCATGACTCCTGCCATTTTCTTCTTGCTATGCTGCTATTTTCTGATGCCATCAGCTGCTGCCCTGTACCATGTGCCACTCTGCCTTGGAGCCAGCTAAGTATGGACTGAAGCCTCCACAAACTGTCAGCTATAAACCTTCCCTTCCTTAATTTTGGACGCCAGGAATTTTGTCCCAGAAACACAAAACAGAAGCAGAAATATGGAACCAGAGATTTATTTCAAGGGAAAAAATGAATCTGTGATTTTTATTTAACTCCTTTGACTGTGTTTTATTTTTTTAAGAGTGAGTGGAAGGTCCTAGGACTCTAGGGATTTGCTTTAGGAGGACAAAGGAAACCACCTCCACAAAAAAAGGAGTAGAGAATAAAGTATTGATTATCTTTGTTATATTCCATCTATTGTTTTTGCTACCTTTCTCTAATTACTGGGACAAAATATCTAATGCCCAAAATTAAGGAAGGAAAGGTTTACTTAGCTGGCAGTTTGTGCAGACTTCAGTTCACACTCAGCTGGCCACAAAGCAGAGTGGTGTATGGTAGAGGATAGCAGTCCATGGAAGCAGAAAATATCAGAACAGAAAGAACAAAAAAGCAGGAGAGGCAGATAGCAAGACTATGTCTCATCCTTATATTGTATCCAGGCTATCTGCTAAGATGCAAGTATAACACTAACACCCATAATCGCAGCATTGGATCATGAATTAATCACATACTCTAGAAGTCTGTCCCAGTGACTACATGAGACTTGGAGAGGGAAAGTAGACACAAACTATAACATTCCACCCTGGTCCTCCAAAGTGTCATGCACACCCTTTATGCAAAAGGTATTTGTATAGCGCTAAAAATTGCGGAAGTCCTAAAAGTTCACATATTGCAAGGCAATTTAATGTTCAAAAGTGTTTTAGAAATCAGACTTCCCTCATGAATATCTACATTGTAAAGAGAAATTGTTGTATAGTAATTATTGGTGATATTCACTTATGGTGTAGTGTAATGGATCATTTTTTCCTTAAAAACCAAATATATATTTTTATCTCAATGGGAAAAATTCTGCAGAATACATAGTGCTCCTCTAAATGAAAAGTACATGGAATTGATTCCTGAAACTTTAAAAAGCTGATTAAAAGAGATAATATTTAATTAGTATTAATTATACCAGTGAGCAGAATGATATACAGGTCAATAAAATGCCAGTTTTTATATTTAACAGAGGTTAATTCATACTGTATTTCTGTTGGATGATGAAATCCTTTATGCATATATTTGAAAGAACCTTTTGTTAAGTTTTAATAAATAATTAGACACTTAAAGGAAGATGATACTGAACTTTTATTACTTCAATTATTTAATTATCCAAAGTTAATGAAAAATCTCTTATTAAATAAACAGTTGGGGTCAATTCTGCACTGTTTCTTAGAAAACTTACCCTGTGTTCCTTAGGAAAATAGCATGTGGCTATCCATTTGATTTATCAAATTAAATAATATTGTTTAAGTATGAAAATATGTCATAGCTTTCTATCAGTCAACAGTGATGCCTAATATTTTTTGGTATAAAACCAAAGTGTAGAAAGAAACTTTAGAATGTTACATACTCAAATTCATGCAGAAGGAGTGCTTGCCTGGGAGTGAACCCCTTCCATTTTTCTACAATGACATTGTCTGTTGTTCAAGTTCTGTGTTTATCTAAAAGTATTTTATTATCATTTCAGTAAATATCTATGGATAATTAAACAAACTTTAATGTAACTTATTAAAATATAAAATTGTCAATTTAAAATGATTAGCAAATATAATGGAAAATAAGTATAAATAGAAAAAAAACTTTAAATGAATGAGTGTATCAGTAATAAAATAATGATGTTCTAAAAAGAAAACAACTGTAATCAAAAAGTTCTTGAAAAGCTATTCAGAATTTTCAAAGTTGAAAACTATTAAAATGGAAAACTTGTTTACTCATGAAGTATAATAAAATACTGAAGAGAAAATAGACATTTTCTCTTATTATCTCTTTGGTATGGCCTAGTAGAGCTAGTACTGCATGGAAAGAAGACAACAATGTTTGAACAAGAAATTTCTGCAAAACCACTCACGCAATTACAAAAACTACATAAGCATGAAGATAGCACAATATGTGAATAGAAATGGCACAAGCACTGGACACTAGGATGTATCTTCTATCCAAACTACATGTGCCTGCATCTCCATGTGGCATTTGCTGTAGTGAAAATAGTAGAGGGTAGGTACACAGCTCAAAGAACCTGCTGATACTTCACTATTTGATTTTGCCATCAGGTACTTCCTTTCAGAAATTTATGGCTTTAATACTTTAAAAATAAAACTTGCTGTTTTTGAGGGAAAGAAATAAAAGTAAAACTTTTCTGCTTGATTCTTTCAAGTTCTTCTTTCTGTGCGGTCCTTGAACCATCATAGGGTTTGGAGCAGCTTTATAACATCTGATTTATATTTTGTTCCTTGCATTTCACAAGTGCATTATAACTAGAACTAGAGCCAGAATCTTACTAGTGAAGAGGCTGTGCAGTGAAATGTCAACACAGGGCATGGGAGTTTCACTTTACTGCTTTAATAGATAGTACGTTTTGTGACAACATGGTGTATTTGAATAATGTGACATTTGGTAAAGTTTTAAAATTGATTTCATGCAATTGATATTAATGTTGGGTTAAGACCTGATATAATAAAGAAAATATATATATGTCATCCTCTGTTTCTTTTGTAGAGTGGAAGGTTTAGGCCAGGAGGCCAGCAAAGATTAAAAGGGTCTTTATATTCAGCTTTATGCCATGTATTTTTCTCATGTGCTTTTAGGGAATACTTAATATGTTCTTTTGAACAGAATGACTAGCAAATAGCAGTGTAATACAGCCAAAGCACTTACAGCTCGTGGCTTCAGACATTTTTATCCTAGTAAAATGAAGTAGGATTTCCTTATGCTAGTACTTTACAAGAAACCATTTAAAACATGAAATCATTAAATACTTAGTATTTTTGCTTTATTCAAATATTGTTCACATAGCATATAATTTCATGTTAATGTAGTGATGTAAATAGGCTGATTGAAAACTCTTGAGAAAAACTATGAAATAAGGAATTGGGATATATTAACTTTTTCATCCTATATTTCATTCTTTCATCCTTCAAAGAGCATTAAGTTCTGAATTAAACTGTTCATGTGATTTCTTTGACGGTGTTCTGGTCGCTCTTACCACTTCCACACTGTAAAGCTCTCAGTGAGGACCCAGTATTTTGTACAGCATCATAAAGCCATAGCACCTTGGCTTGAGGTACTGAAGAAAAAACATAACTATTTTACCTTAGGGAGGAATTCAAGGTCTCTCTTCATTGTACCTGAAAATAGGTAGGAGCAATACCATGTAAAACATGAGTAAAGAAGTCAGACTGATAATATGCAAATCATGTGAAGTTAAAGTTATCACGTGGATATAGTAGAAATACTTACACAGAGGTGCAGGGCACCTGCAGCCCAGAAGATGTCTGCTAGGGTTCCCTGCAAGGGTCAGGTGTGCAGCTTGTGCTCTGCAGGCTCACACCCCTCTCTGCTGAGAATGCCAGCATCCACATCTTAGGACTCATGTCTTCTTTTCTTGCTCATCAACATAATATTTCCTTGTACTATTTTTCCTTTTGTATTTTCTATGAGAAGAAAGATTCTACATTCCAAGGATAATATTTCCTTCCTAGATCATTTATGTTTCTGTTTCCTGTCTTCCATAAAGTATAGATGGTATGGATAGGGGGCATTTAGGGAATCCTTCAAGTTGTGACTATGTTCTACTGGAGATGTTAGTTATTCTATCCATTTACAAATGAGGACAAGTCATTAACCTACAGCATTTAATTTTTAACTTGTATGTTGAGGATACTTTGTGGTACAGAGTCATCTGAAAATTATGTATTCTCTTGTATTTTTAGCCAATTCATTTGTACAACTGTTAAAGGGACAGGCTAAAAGATTAGTAACTGAATTTCTCTGTGAAAACTAAAAATAATCCATTTCATTACTTGGTGGGACCACTTATAGAATTCACTGTGACAATTGCCCAAAATAGTAACTATAATAAGCCTTAATGCATTATGTATTTAAAATCAAGAAAACAGTGCATTTTAATTGCTTTTATTGTGGGAAAATTATACAAGTAATGGATGTATTAATTAGCCTCATTTAATCTTTCCACATTGTAAACATGGATCAAAACGTTACACTGTACAAAATTGTATATATAATTTTGTGTTTCAGAATTAAAAATTTAAACAAATAAAATATACCTAATTTATGGCAAAAATTGATAAAATATTTTAAATGACCCTAACTGTACACACAACATATACACACAAAAATTTATTTCTCTATATTTAATAATAGTAGAATATAGCATTACATTGTTTCCTAAAACATTGTCATGAAACATATGTTGTGTATGAATTCCCTTAGTTTAATAGTATTACTTTGCATCATTGACCCATTTCAGTAGTTAATAAAGATTCAAAAATAAACATGCCAATGTTCAGACAAGAAACAAAATAAAATGAAATATATCATCTCCAGAGACGTGGGTACAATATTTTATAATATTACTTCTTAAGCACTGTTGAGTGTGACTCATTATTGTAGCACTTTCCTTTGAAGAGATGAACCAGCATAACAAAATTTATTTGAAAATTAAAATAATGTGGGGATGAGCCCACATCTCTGTTTTCCCCTGGGCACATGAGGAATACCATGGAGATTCTCTGGCTGGTGTTTTGTTTCACTCAGCTCCATTTTGCTTTTTAAGAGCTTTGTTACCTCATGGCTAATTGCACTGTAAATGATTTATTTATTCCTTGGATTTGTTAATGAATTGCTACATAACACACACACACACACACACACACACACACACACAGAGTCAAGCCAAACATATATAAGCCTATACGATTGTTTCAATGAATTCCAAAAGGCTTCAACTAGATAGTGTACATTGTATGAATATAGAATATGAAAAAGTCCATTCCATTGAAAGTTAACCTACATACATCTAAATATATGATTCATGAAAAGAGAAATAAAGGAAAAATTAGGTAACACTTTAAACTGAATAATAATGAAAATATGGCTTAAATTTTGTGAGATGCATCAGTAGCTGAAGAGGTCTGAGATCACCGGGAGTATTTAATTTGCCATGACCTTTTTATTTGCCTAATTTGTTCTTCAAGTAATTAGTGAAGGGTCTGGTGAGATTGGAGTAGAGTAAAAAGAAATATTCTTATATCCTGGGTCTTTATTCTCAACCCTCCAGCAGAAAAGATTTGTGATACTATTATTCTATAACAAAGGTACTGGGCTTATCATCACTGGCTTTCTGAGTATCAAATATCTTTGACTTAGCTTGTAAATGATATTTTCTGCCCATCATTGATATTCTAATAACTTTCCATACAATGTGATATAAGCAGTTACACAATTTTGACACAGATATTTGGAAATTCAAGGAAATACAAAACTGTAGCCTGTCAAGAATATGGTTTTTGGCCCAGTCTCTTATTTTCAAGTACTATTCTTGAGAGAATGACAGTAACTGAGTTTACACCGGGAGCAGTACATATCA
>PVJA010003418.1:56446-95737 GCA_004027025.1 Myocastor coypus | reverse complement strand
TGTAGACTTTTATTCAGTACAGCAGCCAGGATCTAACAAGATCCTCCACCCTTTACATCTCTACCTCTTCTCCCCCTCCAGCCCGCGCTTCCCTCATATATAGCACTTCGCCCACCAATCACCATCGCTCGCACAGTCAAATCTGATTGGTTACTACATCGGTTGCCAGGCAAAAGCAGATTACAGCTAAATTGCTTTTCACCTCAGGACAACCTGGAAGCAGGAAGCCGGCGCCATCATTTGGGAGCGGCTCATGCTGAGGCCCTCAACAACTTCCGAGCTTCTCAGCACCACTTCTGTGGAGCTGCTGCTTCTCCTCTGCTCTTATGTGTTTTCTGCTGCCATGAACTGCTCCTGTCTGTCTTGGAACCAGCAGAGTATGGACTGAAACTTCCACTAACTGAGCTATACGAAACTTTCCTTAATTTTGTGTATTCAGTATTTTATTCCAGCAATGAGTAAAACGTAACTGAGACCATGTACTAATGCTGTACATTAACACAATAGAAAAAGAAGAGACATTTATACTCATTAATTTCTTTAAAGAATTTTGTACATAAAATCTCTCATTTATGTAGAATACACAAACTATCAAAAGTACTTGGCCTTTTTACAAACAGCAGCACCCATTTATTCAACATATACCACCAGTGGTTCAAGCCAGTGAGATGGTCAAATTCAAATCAGAGTCATCCTATAGCAAAACATGATTTATGACCCCATTATGACCTGTTATGTCCATTTGTATGAAGATTTTACTCAGCTCTGATATTTCTTTATTGATTTTATTTTTGTCTAGTTGATCTATTTGTGATAGTGTAGTATTAAAGTCCCTTCTTGTGATGATTTGTGTCTGGATATTCTCCCAATGCCTCATGTGGTCATTAAGTGGGGCTTTTTAGAGGTAGCTGGACCTATAGCATGTGATGTTAGGATCAAGTGATGCTGAGATTAAGTGAGTAATGCTAGGGTCAAGGTTGTGTGCTTATTAAATTAGTCCACTGATTGGTTTGGTATAGTTCTGAGTGTGGGCAGTACCCAACCTAAGGATGTGTTGTTTGGATGGAATATAAGGGGCAGACCGAGGGCTGCTGCTGTGGCCTATGGCTTGCTGCTTTTGCTGCCTACTACCTTCTACTTTACATGGCATGAACTGTTTTTTTTTTCCCCTCTTCTGTTATGCCCTTCTGCCATGCCAACCTGCCTTAAAGCCAGCTGATTATGGATGAAAGCCATGAGCCAAAAATAAGCCTTTCCTCCATTAACCTTAGCAATTAAGTATTTTTGTCTCAGCAATGAGAAAAGTAACTAAGACACTGCCTTAGTTACTCTTCTCTTGTTGCTGGGACAAATACCCAACACCTAAAATGAAGGAAGGAAAGGTTTATTTAGCTCACAGTTACTAGAGATTTCAGTCCATACTTGGTTGGTTCCAAGGCAGAGTGGCACAGAGCAGAGAGCAGCAGTTCATGACAGTGGCAAAGAGCAAGAGGAGCCAAGGGAAGAGTGGCAGCAAAATGGCAACAGAGAAAGTCTGTCTCTCTATCTCTCTTATATTACATTCAGGCTATCACTCAGGCTGGGTGTAGCACTCACACCCATAATACCAGAAGTACTAAGACCCACAATCCCAGTAGCTCATGAGTTAATCTTAAACTCTAGAAGCCCCCGCCCTATGACCGCTTGGGGGGACAACTAGACACAAACCATAACAGGTGTCCACTATAATTTTGGTTAGGTTTACCTGATATTTTATCTCCAGTGGTACTTGTTTTATAAAGATGAGTGTGCTGTTATTTGATGCATTTGTATTAATACTTGCTATGCCTTCCTGTTGGATTGTTCCCTTAATCAATATAGTGAGCTTTGTTGCCTTTTTTTTTTTTAATCATTTTTGGCTATGGGTTTACTTTGTCTAAATATAGGATAGCTACAGCTGCTTATTTGGGGAAGGATTTCCTGTTACATAGAATACTGCTTCTCAACCTTTGCTTTTTCATCTGAGTTTCTTTTTTGGATTAAAATGATCCATTTTGTCTGTCTGGTCTTTCAATTGGTGAACTAAGACAACCCACTCTGAGTGTCATTACTGGTAAGTATTGACTCATTTCTGTCGCTGTTTATTTTCCTGTTGCTAACTCCCTGTCTTTCTCTTCTACTTAACTGATGCATTCATTTCATTAGATCTTTGGTCACTGTTAGCTATACTGTCTTTTTTAAAAATATCTTTGAGAATTACTTGAGTGCTGCTCTAGTGGTGGTGAATTTAATTAGGTGCTGTTTATTATTAAAATATCTTCCTTCTCTACCAATTTTATACATATATATTATGGCCAGCTCAGCCTGCCCTGGGGGTGGGGCTGGCACAGCATGTGGTGCCGGGGATCAAACCACCATCCCTGTGGTTGCCTAACTTTGCCTGAGCAGGTGCATTAGACTGCTGAGCCATCTTGCCTGGCCCTCTCTATTAATGTGGAAAAAGGTTTTCAGTTTATATTAGCCTTGGTAGAATTTTTTTTTTTTTTTTTTTTTAGGGCTCAAAACACTTCACTCCAAGCTCATCTGGCAGCAAAATCTCCTATAATTCTAATGGGTTTACCTTTGTAAGTGATGCATTACTCTTTTCTAACCACTTTTAGTGCTTTCCTTTAACTTTGTGTGTGTGTGTGTGTGTGTGTGTGTGTGTGTGTGTGTGTGTGTGGTACTGGGGGTCAAACTCAGAACCTTACACTTACATGCAGGTGTTTATGCCATTGAGATATGTCTCTGACCATCTCACCACTTTTAATATTCGGTTCTTGTGAGAGACTTTGGGGATTTTGACTATGATGTGTTGTGAAGAGGATCTTTTTATTTATTTTTATTATTATTATTATTATTATTGTTATTTTCATTTTTACGTATTTGGTACAGGGTCTCACTACGCAGCTTGCGCTTATGGTGATCCTCCTATTTTCAGCCTCCCTGTGCTGGGATTATAGGCATGCACCACCACACCCAGACTCAGTTGCTGGCTCAGCTTGTCCTAGCATGGTATGCAGGACTGAGGACTGAACCCTGGTTTCTGTACTTACAAAAGTAGGTGCTTATCTTATCTGTCCAAGAGGATTTTTTTTTAATGATGGCTATTTGGGGCTCTGTTTGCCTCACTTGACAAGCTAATGAATAGGATGTGAGGAAGGAAGAAAAGTATGTGTGTGTGTGGTGGGGGTGGTGATACAGCTCAGTGGACTAAAGTACCTGCTTATGTAAGCTTAGGCAAGCCCAGAGACCGCGGCTTGATTCCTGGCACCACATGCTGTGCCAGCCCTGCCCCAGGGTGGGCTGAGTGGCACAAGCCTATAGTCCTAGTACTGGGGAGGCATGAGTCTGAACTGCATAGTGAGACCCTGTACCAAATAAATGAAAATAATAAAGTAGAAAAATCAGAAAAAGATTTTGTGTATGTTTTAGAATGAGTGGTTTCTTTCTAAGATTTGCAGTCTTGGAATCCTTCTAGTCACAGCTTTCTCCACCTACCTCTAAGGCCCACGGGTCTTGGAGGTGCCCTCACTATGCCAGACACCCTTGCATCTGTTCATTCAGACTGTGGTTATTGTCCAAGTCAAGCTCTGTCCCTGCTTCCTTTGGTAGATGGGAAATAATCAGTCCCCGGCTACCTGTTGGATGTTGGCTGCTCAGCAACAGTTCTGATGGACTTAATGTCAATAGTTTGGGGTATGTTTTCTCCCTTTCTGCCTCATCATTATCTTTGTCCAGGATTAGGTGACTTTGTTTGTTCTTACCTCTGTTGCTCTGGGCCAGGAGCTGTGCTAGCTGTCTGTGTGGACTTGGTCACTGGCTTCAGGCGAGAGGTGCCACCTGTCTGGTCAGGGCCTGCTTGCTCAAATCCATGCATATGCTTGTATCTGTACACTCTATTTTCTCTATCATTGCCTCTGCATAGACCTTTTCTCCGTTACTTACCTTTTCTTTCTGTCTTGTATACCTACTTGTCCCATTGTTTTCAGAGTTCTCTTTTTAAATAAAGTACAAGCTATACCACTCACTTAAACGTCTATTATACTCGTTTTTCGTGGAATGGACGTTGGCATGACAACAGAACTTTTCTCAGCTTGGTCTTAATCTGGGTTTCCATCCTTTCTCCCTCATCTTGGCTGAGAAGTCAGTGTCAGATCTCTGTGCTCATTCTTTGGACTTTTAGTCCTGTCATTGTTTTGATCCTTAAGGATTTCCCTTCATCACACTGCAATTCAGCTACTTATTTAAATTATAGCAATATCAATTTTTATTTACCTGCTTTTTCAATTTAGGAATTTCTGTAATTCATGAAAACTATCTTCTCATCTCTTTGAGTATTGCTTCTTCCCAACTCTATGCTTTTTTCTATTTAGGGAATACATTTAGATATGTCTAGATAGATCTGAGGTCTTGACCACTAAACCTCTGAATTCTGGCTCCCATTAATGACTATAAATTTTTTCTCTCCTTCCTTATTGTTTCTTTGGAGACAAGGTCTCCTGGTATAGTCCAGGTTATCCTTGAGCTCATTGTACATACCAGGTTGGACTCGAACTGTTAGTAATTATCTTGCTTCAGCCTTCCAAGTCCTTGGATTACAGGCAGGTGCCACCATGCCTGGCTTATGAATTTCTTACCTTTGACCTCTAAGGTTTCTCTTTTTGATTTTGAGCTTGGAAACGTATTAAGAGCATATTTAATGTTTTGTTTTGTTTTTGTTTTTTTTGTAGGACCAGGGTTCAAACTCATGGCCTTGCACTTGCCAGGCAGGCACTTTATGCCATGGAGCTATCTCCCCAGCCTAATATATATATATATATATATATATATATATATATATATATTTTTTTTTTCCCAAGATTGGGGATTGAACTCAGGCTCTTGTGCTTGCCAGGCAGCCAGGCAGGAGCTTATTCTACTGAGCTATCTCTCCAGCCCCCATATTTAAAAATATTTTGCTTGGCATTTCTGTATGTTCAGGGTAGAAAGGCAGTACTTAATTATACTGTAGCTCTGTCTGCATCTTATTTATGTATTTTTGCTTGAACTTTAAATCCTTTTGTATTGGTCAGGGTTTTACTTAGAGGAACAGCACAGATACAATATAAGGAATGGATATTAACACAAAGTAGACAATATATAAGGAATTATAAGATTGGCTTACAATAGTCAGCCCCAGAATCAGATGAGAAAGTGTGCAGAGGGCATCTGCACACCCCAGACTGAAGAATTCAGTCCCAAAGTCAAGAGTCTGCGCTGCAAGCCAGATGATGAAGTCCAGGCCAAATGAGAAGACTCCAATGAAGTGGAATCTTGACTCCTTCCTCAGCCCCTTTATAAAGTCTCCTTGTTCTAAGTCACTCTGAGGTGGGCCCATTGTGCCCTAGGGTGGAACCAATCATACCCCGGGACAGGCCCTGATCCCACTCTAGGGAAGAACCAATCATATCCTAGGTCACATATGCTATAGGGAGGAACCAACTGTGCCCCAGGGTGGGACCCCCACCAACAGGGAACCGGGCCACTGAGTCACCCAGCCAAGTTGACACAATGTATCAACCAGTACATGTTTGAAATTTGACTTTCCCCTACTTCCATTGAAAACATTTCTATTACAGTCTTAAATGACCATATAGTCATTAGACCAGTGGACATTTTCCATTGTTTGCCTTTATAATGTACCACCTGTTATATTCATCTTCACACTTCTCCCTCTACACTTTTACAAAATCCCTTCTACTAGTTCCAATATATTAAGCTGGCCCCATATTTTCCACGTAAGCCTATTAGAAATTTTGTTAATAAAAATTACATATAGTAAATTAAAAGTCATTCATTGAGTTATAGGAACGGAAATTTTCATGCTATGAATTCCCTCACTGTTAGATGTTTGCTCCTGGAGGATAAGTAGTAAAATCACCACTATGTCCAGTTTTTCTTTTCATTTATTTATTTATTTATTTATTTATTTGTTTGTTTGTTTATTTATTTATTTATTTATGTGATACCAGGGATTGAACTGAGGACCTTGCTCTTGCCAGGCAAGCTCTTATTCCAGTTTTTCCTCTGTTTATGTGACTGTCTTAGTTACTTTTCTCTCATTGCTGGGACAAAATACCTGACACCTACAATTAAGGAAGGGAAGATTTATTTAGTGCACAGTGGAGGTTTCAGTCCATACTCAGCTAGTTCCAAGGCAGAGCGGCACATGGCAGAGGGCAGAAGTCAGCAGTTCATGGTAGCAGAAAACAGCAAAGCACAAAGGGAGGAGCAGCTGCCATGGACCTCTAGTAAGCCTCTCTCCATTCCCATGTTGTATTAAGGCTCTCCACCCCAGGGTGGCCGTAACATTCACACTCATAACCTGCAGTAGATATTGAATTAATCACAAAACTCTAGAAACCCTCCCCAGTGACTGCATGAGGCTTTAAGGGTACAAACAGACACAAACCATGGCAGTGACCAATGATCATCAATCCCTGTGCTTCCCTTTATGACTTCTCTGGCAAATTTCTTATGTCTGGTTGGTTCTCAACTTTCTGAAAACTTTTGTCTTACTTTATGGTCTTAACGAAGGGGAAAAATTCAGTTCCTGTCTTGGCACGATGCCACTTGCCCCCTTGTAGCATTGCATGGGTTTCCTCCCCCTTTTTAAAATGTATTTCGTATAGGGTGTACAGGGTCTCACTACACAGTCTGTACTCACAAGCAGTGAGAGCCAGTCACAGCACACTGCAAACAGAGGTATTTTCTGGTTCCTTTTGCTTATCTGTAGCCTACCAGACTTTCATCCCTCTCACCTCAAGTGAATCTCATCAGCTTCTTTTTTATCTTAGTCATGGAACATGGGAGCTTATTGATATCTGAGGATTTTATTAACTCTGTAATAGTTCACCCCCATTCTTTTAAAATTTTCCTTTCACAAGCAGGATTATGAAGCTACTAGATAAGTTTTTAACATTGTCTATTTGGTGCAGGGTCTCACTCCGAAGTTTGGAGTGATCCTCCTGCTTTCAGCCTCCCTAGTCCTGGAATTACAAGTGTATGCCACCATGCCTAGTCTTGGTGGAAGACTCAGCGTGCCCACGGTTGGGCTGGTGAGGCATGTGGTATGAGTGATTGAACCCCAGTCCCTGCAATTGCCAGGCAGGTGTTTAGTCTGCTGAGCTATCTTGTCAGCCCTTTAACATTGTCTAGAAAAATACTGCCCAGTTCTGTTTCTTCTAAGAGTTCTATTCAAGTGAACTCAATCATATGGAGTGGGAAGACAACACACTAGCTCAACTCAGCATCAAACACACTTCTGAGTCCAGTTTTCAACTAGTAGCTTATTCATTTGTAATAGAAAGAAGGGCCACTAGACGGAGCTACGGTTTAAGGAATCTGTCTCTGAGCAGGCGCCCAATGGGATGGGCAGTGCTATCTTGTGGAAGAGATGCAGCGCTTCCCTTTCAAAACCTATGCCAGCCTCATTGCACTCTGCTACAGAAGACATCTGCTTGCTTGATGTCCAGGCGAGTAGCCAGAGGGCGGCACTGTATTTGTAATAGTTCAATTTGTTAGTTACACAAATGACAACATCTGACCTTGGTGTAGTACTTCAGATTTAGAGTGCTTTCCCCTATATGATCTCCTTCGATGTTCACAACGACCCGGACAGCGCTGGCAAGGAACTCGTTTTTGTTTCTGAGATGAGCAAACAGAGATAGGGTGTCTTTGCAACGTACTAGAACATGTCAGGATAGTAGGCTGAGATAAGTGAGGGTCAGGGCCAGTTGCACTTTTGTGTTTACCCCCGATCTGTATTATCGCTTCTGCGGGGCAGAGGCTTAGTCTCTCCCCACATGCACTCACATATGGTAGCAGAATGATGGGTGTTAAGACTTCAGAACAAGGGAGCAAGGTCTTGGCTGGTGTCTCAAATCCATAGGCACCCAGAATCTCTATGAGGCACAGGTGTGGCGTGCAGCACCAGTTCCTTTAGTCGCCTTTGTCCTCGTGCCAGGTTGAGCCTTGCCTGTGTAACTGCTCCCAGATGTGCTTCAGAAAGCTGCCGGAAGCCAGTTTTGGCTTTGACGTTTGTCAAGCGGTTCATTCCTGTTTCTAACTTACAAGCTAGTCATGACACCACTGTACCAAAGGTTGTCTTACCTTGGACCCCCTACTCTGGAGCAGAGCCTGTCAGTCACTCTATCAGTCTGCTCCCCAACAACTTTATCGATCACTGGTAAAACATCAGACCTGGCACCAATCAGCCTGCAAGCTTTGGGGCTGAGCAGGAAGGTATTCCTAAGATCCAGGCCTGTCTGGAGCAGAGCGCAGGAAGACAGTGTCATACCCAGGGCTCTTGCTGTGGTGAATTCACGAAGTGCCGCTCCTGCAGTGCACTGCGTATTCTGGACACGCGGGGTGGGGATGGGGATGGGCATGGGAGTGGGGGTGGATTCTGCCTTGCCAGCCCCCACCTGCAGTGGCCAGAGCCCTGCTCGGTCTCCGCAGGCTCTCAGTAGGGACACGCGGTAGGGGGCGCCACCGACCTGCGCTCACGTCTCCCCCGCCCACCCGCAGGCTGCGGGCGGCGGGCAGCGGGCGACGGGTGGCTGGCTGCAGGCGGGTGGCGGGAGGAGGGCGCAGGGCGCACGGTGGCGGCCGGCGCACAGCGGGGTTCATGGGGAGCTGCGAACCGAGATCGCTCGCAGGCTCCGCGCCCAGCTGCCTGCCGCGGTAAGAGCCACCGGGAAGATGACCATGGCAGGCGGCCGGAGGGGACTGGTGGCTCCGCAGAACACCTTTCTGGAGAATATTGTCCGGCGGTCCAATGGTAAGGGATGCGTTTAGGTTTCGATTACACAAGGTTTTTATTACAGTGCTGTCTTCCTTGCTTTTATTGCATGCACCACCCGGCGCTCAGTGCCTGCAGATGCAGTAGCATCGGGGTGCGCGGGCGTCTGAGGCCGCTTTTTCCGGTGGACGGTGGGCAGGGTGGGCTAGTCTGTGGTGCCCCTGCTCAGGAACGAGGAGCTCCAGAGAGCCCTGCAGTGTCTCCTCGGAGGGAGCAGCGCTAAGTCCCGGGAAAGTGCCCGCAGCTGGCTGCCCTCGCGGGGTCTGAGGCTGTGGAGCGGCCCCAGACGCCACTATCCAGGGAAGCCGGCTCCAAGCACTGCCGACTCTGTTGGGCCGCTCGGGTAAAGAGATACGGCTGTGTCCGAGTCCACACCCGCAGCTGAAATTCTGAGGTTCAGGGACTTGGGGACCCGGAGACGTGCTGTGGGCCAGGTGTCTTGCTTCATCCCACACCGTCGCCCACCTACCCTCTTCAAAACTGACTCAGGTGGGTCAAATGGCTTCCCTGCACTCCGGGAGAAGTGAGGGACAGAGTGAGCTAAATGGTTACAGGTTACGAATGCCCCTGTGAAGTCCTGCTTACCCATGAAGCCCCAAACTCACGGATCCATTCTTCTCCCCGGCAGCCAGTAGTCAGCACTGTTTTCCTGTGGCTAAAATCAACAGCAGCAGGAAGCCCTTTTGAAGACCAGGGTCCTGAGAGCAGGTTCGGAACGATTTCAAACGCCTTTTTGCCTCGCAGCGCGGCGACCTGGGCTAAAGCATTTGCAGAGCAATCCTAGTTTTGGGCAGCACAGCTTGCACCTGTTCTTCAGCGGCTGCAAGGAGAAGTGGCCCAGCCTGAGATGCTGGCGGGCGCCTGGACCTTCTCAGGTCCAGAGTCGGTGACATCCTTCTCCCAAGAGAGCACGAGGAGCTAACTCAGGAAGTGGGTTTTAATAATGTGTAAATATCGCAGTTTCCAAGCTTTTAGGAGATGATGTTTTAAATGATGAGTTTACACTTTGATTTAGTTAGGAATTCAGGGGAAGGGCATGAAAATAACTTGTACTACTAATAAATATGCTAATGAAAAAGTGATTCAAGTTTATCTTACAAGAAAAAGAATATTAACTAGAATAGCAAATCATCATGTGCTATGTGTTTTCTTGGAAATCACCATATGAAAAAATTGCGTGTTTCTGAAGAATAAGAGTGTTAGAGAGGATTTCTGGTCTTCAAGGTCTTCCTTATTCAAATCAGCGGAGGTGGCTTTAGAGCAAGGTCACAGTCATTACTTCGAGAGGCAAGGGAGCAGTATTGTCTAATGGAACAGCCACAATAAACTCTGCCACCACAAAGAAAGCAAGAGGTATTTATAAGTTTTAAAGAAACTCTTTATTTAAGACTTACTGTGCGTTTTTGCTACTGTTGCTGACCTGCTGAAACTCTGAGATCTCATTGTCAGCAACATAATTTTCACATAAATATCCACTATAGGTCCTCCATGTTCAAGGGACACTCTGAACATAATGTGTGCTATGTGGGTTTGTGAATTGGAGGAGCAGGAAGAGAGCCCTACCTGCAGCAGTCTTAGGGTTTCTTGGGTTTGCAGAAGACCTTGAGATGTTGGAGCCACACAGGCACATATCTTCTCCTGTAGTTCATCCTCCAGTCAATTTCCCCACATATTCCTGAGCAGTGTGTCAATACAGTAAGTGGCTGAGAATATTTTTAGCCCTGGAATTTTCATCTCAGCACTGGGTTTCAACAGCTTGATTTCAATTAAAAAATGAACAACAAAACAAAACATCTTGAACCAAGTTCGGTGAACTTTTAAAATTATTACCTCAGATAAAAAAATGCCCATGTTGAAATGGGGGATTTATATATTTTTAGTGATCCCGTTCATAATATCCTCTGAACATGAATGGACAAAAAAGTGAGCACTTAAAAGTATCACAATATCTACATGCATTATTTTACTGTGATGGAAAAAGTCTATTTAAAAATATTGATTGTCTCCTTCTAAAATCCACCAACCTATTTTTGGAGATTACAGCATTTAAATTGCATTTTACCCTTAAATAGCAATACTTCATAATCTTTCTATTAGATTTTTTTTTTTTTATCACAGTAGCCCTACCTGGCATTATTGTCCCTCTTTTACAGATCAGAAAACTGAGTCCTAAGAACATACGTGGCTAGGGAGATAGCTGAGTGGAATAAGTGCGGCACTCAGGCGGCAAGCAAAAGGTCCTGAGTTTGATTCCTGGCACCACAAAGCAACAACAAAATATATCCCTAGAATCTTATGTGACTTAGTGAAAATGACAGAGCAAACAGTGCCTGAAACTATTGGCTTTTGAGGATCTCACACATCCTTCTTGCAGTTTTCTCCCACCCTTGTACCTAGATCCATGGAACTGTTTTGCTATTCTTTGAAAAGCTTATATGCTAATGGGTGATGGAATTCATCTTATTTTGGGTGAGCTGACTATCTGGAATTTGGAATACAATAGACCTGTAGGATGAGATGGACTTTAGACACTACTGAGTCTGCTCCTCCTTCTTCATCATTGTGCAGAGAAATTGATGCAAGTGACTTTCCTTAGGTATTTAATGACAGAACCATGTCATGTTCTTTAGAACACATCATGTGGCAGCATTCCTTGTATTATCATTATTCTCTCTAAAGAAGAATAATTTCCCAGTGGGGACTAAGCAGAACGCCATAACAACAAGAACAATGCCCATTTTTGGCTAACAGCCACACTACCATATTCAAACAGAATAATAGGGCAAAGGAAAGACCAATCATGTTTCAAGAAACTTTAATCTTTTCACTTCATCACTAGTTTAGAAGAGTAAGCAGTAGATCAGGTAGAGTTAAAAAAAAGTGTAGAGAAAGGTAGAACAGGGACAAGCCAGGAATGTTATTGCCTTATTCAACAAAGATTTACTGAACACATTTATTGACCATTGGGGAGTAGTGGAAAACAAGAAACCTTCTGTCTTCGTCCTCACAGTAAGTCACACCCTGCTTAATCTTGGGCTTATTCCTCAGTAACTGGCTGCAACTGTTACATCAGCCTGCCATTGTACTTGAAAAATATTCTTAAGATGCTTATTGGTATTGCTGGCTCTAAAAGCTATTTTAAGTGTTTCTGAAATATGTTTTGAATGTCACTTGAAGGAAAGTTTATCTATCTTTTTCTTTTTGATTATTGAAGTAGGCAGCAGGCATAATGGTTTTTCTTATGACGGTATCAATGATTGTTTAAAATCCTATTGACTTTGTTGCCACAGAGGCAAAACCATTGTTTCTCCATAGTTATGTTTGGAAAGTATTGTTCAGAGTATTTTTTGATGGTTGCTTAAATCTGCAGGCACTTGTCAGAGTGCTTACCGAAGTAAACAGGAGATTTGTCTTAAGACAGCTGGCAGAACTTAGCGCCAAGAAAGTACAAAAATATTGCTCTAAATGGTTCCATTCTAGGCAAAACATATGTTTTATGTTTTATGCAGGAACCTGTATCAAACAATTATAGGTGCCAGTGAGACTCCATACACATTAACAGGAGTGAAAGCACATTTTGGTGCAGATTTATGTACATGTATAATTTACAGATTGCTAAGTCAGCTGTGTTTTTGTACAGTGTTAAGTTGGTTCAGGTTGTTGATATAATTAGTTAGCAAACACAATGAGAGCTGTGGGTAATGTTGTATCTCCTCATAGATGTGTTGAGTTATGGCAATATTTATAAAACAGAAAACTGGTTAAAGTAAATGGACTTTGAAAAAAGAATGGGTGACATCCTGGATTATTACCAGCTCAACAGTGCTTGTTTTTCTTGCCATAGATTCTAAGGTAACCTCTACCTGAAAGTGTCAAAACATTGACTCTAGCTGTGGATGCTACCTAGAGGATGGAGTAGCTGTAGCCTTGTGATTTAATGAAAGGCAGTGAAACTTCTGAATGGCATACTTTTATGAAGCCAATCCATTTTGATAATTTATCTCAAAAGAATATATGCCTTTGAGAAACACCAGGTGTGAACTGAATCCTTGGCTTCTTGCTTCTGATAGCAGATCTTCCTTTATGATGGGATTTTGTGCATGGCAGTGGTTCCTTAAACACAGTTCTTTCTTTCTTTCTTTCTTTCTTTCTTTCTTTCTTTCTTTCTTTCTTTCTTTCTTGCTTGCTTGCTTGTTTGCTTGCTTGCTTTTTCTTTTTCCTCTTTCTCCTCTTCTTTTTTTATAAATTGTCTTGTCCTGCTTGATTATTATCTGTATTTTAAATGTTTAAAAATGGTTTAATACCATAAATAGAAAAGCACACAAAACACTTTTGTGCACCATTGTTTTCATCTCTGTAAAGTGAACACCGTGTTACCACCTATGTCAAGACAGAACCATGGAAGAACTCTAGAAGCCCTGGGATCCTTCTTCATTCCAACTCCCTTGCGTCTCTTCCAAAGGGATTTTATGGTGATAATTTTCTTGCATATCCTTGTATCTTTACCACCTAGTTTTGGATTCCTGAACCCTACAGATTACTCTTTTTTTTTGTTTGTTTGTGTTTGCCTGTCTCACTGGCTTGTGTTTTCTGCTATATAACACTATGGTATAATCTTATCATATATTTCATTTACCCATTCTGGTGTTGAGGAACATGTAGATTGTTTCCAATTTGCTGCTGTTTTGCAGACATTCTTGTATAAATTTCTGAGCTGGGCGTGGTGGCACACGCCTATAATCTCAGCACTTGAGAGGCTGAGGCAGGAGGATCTGTGCGAGTTCAAGACCATCCAGGGCTACAAAAGTGAGCTCAAGACCAGCCAGAATTGCATAGCAAAGACTTCATAAATGGATGTATATTGAACATAGCGAGACCTTGACTCAAAAAGACAAAAAAAAAAAAAAAAATTCTGGGAGTGTATGGGCATATATCTCTTGGGTGTACACCTAGAACATATATGTTTAACTATGGTAGGTGTTTCAAATAATCTTCCAAATGGTTTGTACCAATCTACACACCCAGCCTTATATAAATGTTCTCATCCCTTTTTGTTTCATGAAGAAGTTGCTCAAGCAATCTAGTAACCAATAAACAGGGTCATTTAGGGTTGTTTTACTAGTGAGCGTATGACCAAAATAAAATGAAAACAAAACTTAACTCCTGTCCTTAGGGAAACATTAGCATCTACTGATGTTTAAACATCCTCCCTGTGAGCTCCCTCACACATGGTCATGAATGACGTGAAAGACTTGTACTTATTCTTAGAATTATGTGCAAAGGGTACATGCAAGGGCTGTGGGTTTTAAAAGGTTTTTTCTTTTTGTGGGTGTGTGTTTAGGAGATTCATTTTCCTAAACTGAGAAGCAGTAAACTCTGGGGACAGAGATTATATAAGAATTAGAACAGGAAGGGCAAGAGAATGAGGAAGTGCATAATTTATCTTTCTTTTAGTGAAAGAAATAAATGATTGTAGGAAAGATACAATTTAGTGGAGGGATCAAAGATTGAAGGAAAATTAAAAGAAAAAGCAAAAATTAGATTATGGTTCACTTTTTTTTTTTTTTTTTTTGTATAGTGGACCTCATCTGAGCCTTCACCATGCCCAAGCAACAACATGAGGGGGACTTTTGTAATATTTGGTCTCAGGAGAATCCATGGTAAAGACTAAGGTGCATCATAAATCTCTCCAAAGATTTAAGAGATGTTATACTGACTCAAGACTTACTACATGTTTTCTGCTTCTAAATACCTCATTCAAGGCTATTCTTAGGTTTTATAGCTAAACCTTTTATTTCTTGCGAATTTGGATGTAGGATGGTGTTATGGTTTATGTCTAATTGTCCCCACAAAGCTTCATGCAATCATGGGTGGGGACTTCTAGAGTTTGAGACTTGAATCATGATCCACTGGGATTACCTGTTTTACCACTGTTGGGATTATGGTCTGAGTACTGCTGAGACTATGGGTGTGGCCTGAGAGGACAGGCTAAGGCAGAGAGCCTGATGTAATTTATAAAGAGAGACAGAGAGACTAGAGCTGTTGCTCTCTGCTGCCTGGTTGGTCGATTGCCTCTCACCATTTTGTCACTGTTCCGCTGCCATGACCTGCTGCTCTCTGCCGTGTGCCTCTCTTCCTTGGAGCTGGCCTAGTGTGGACTGAAACCTCCAGTGACTGTGATAAATAAACCTTGCCTTCCTTCATTTTGGGTGTTGTGTATTTGTCCCAGCAACGATAGAAAAGCAACTAAGACAGATGGCCAGATCCTGTAGACTGGATCCAGAAGCTGAAAATTGCTCATGTACTGTTGTGAGTTTTCAAGTTCCTGGATGCTGCAATTTGATTGATTGCTGTGGTTGTTCTCAATGCAAATACTGCTTGTTGACTAGATCAAGGTCTGGCTGACTGGCCGCATCTTACTTATTTCTCATGGTGCTTGCTCTAACAATCAAATTCTTCACTTAATGGCAGATCAACTCAAAATTCTCTTGGTTGGACATTGCAGAGATAAGTTGTTTGCTTACTTTTGCAAAGATTGTTCATTATGTAAATTAAAATGACAACTCTTGATTAGTCGTGTGTTGAATGACTGTTGTTCTGAAATTAACTGAATTAACCCTATCACTGCTAATGTAATAAGTGAGAGTGCCTCAAAGCCACCCTTTCTCGTGACTCTTTGCAGGCTCTGTAGTGACATCAGATCCTTCTGTGAAGAGGATAAATGGCCTTTATCTTCTCCTTCCTTTTCCTTGAGATCAATGATGTGGATTACCTTAGGGCTGGAGTCCTTTGAAAATGTAGTACTACGTTGGTGAGGTTTACTGAGACGCATCTCTTGCTTCATTTTGGCTTGGGTTAAGAGCAGACTGGGAAAACATATCAGGTGAGAACTTATGACCATTACAAAGACTCAAGTTGCTTTGAGTGATAAGCTCTTTCATTGAAATAGATTTTAACTTTTTTTCCTTGTAGCATTTTTGGAACTGATTAATTAGACTTAGATGCCACTGTCATTAGGGTCCTGCAACGATGCTGTTCTGCACATCTTTGTTTGAATGGCTAGGCCGAGTCATGTTTTCAGTCTGCTATGGGTGGATGGCCTGTGTAAATGACCTCAGTTGGCTTGTTGCTTTCTGGCCTCTCTCTGGCTTAAGCTGATGGGAGGGAGAGGTTGCAGAGTCTATTCTCCTGCTTTCTTTCCTATAAATTCAGTGTAGTTTAGCAGTTTTTCTTGACTCTAGCTCAGTCTCCTTGGGTTTGGATACAGCAGGGAGGCTTTAAGTTCCCAGCTGTGAGTAGTAGCCCTAGTCTTGGTTCAGGGACTTCCCCTTGGTAGCTTGCCCCCAACCGTAGTGGGAGTATGTACACTTAAAAACTGGCAAATGCTGTAAACCAGGCCTCTTTCCAACCCCCTTGTTGCCAAAACACTATTACTCCTATCTGACCCACAGCTTTGTAAATAGTTCCTTTACCCATTTGAATGTGTCACAGTGACTAACTAGTGAAACTAGGTACTTGTACTCTGCGGAGAGCATTTCTCAGTCTTTGGTCCTGACTGCCATCAGTCATGAACTTGCAGAGGGCGTACGCACCCAGATATTCCCTTCCATTTGCCAAAAGCACTTGTGTTCTGCCCGATTGGCATAGGTGGAATGAAATTCCCAACCTGAAAGATACCAGGGCTGAGCTTGTATTCTCTAAAACTGAAGAATGAATTTCAGGAACAAAGGAGGTCAAGAGCAGAATATATTTATTAGGGGAAAGAAATCTCCTGTCCTAGAGTAGGACAGAAGGGAGATCCGGCTGGGTTCTCTGGGAAGCTGTCTTTTCTAGGAGTTTTTATAAAGTAAAGCAATGAGATGAGGCAGGTCTAAGAAGGAAAACATGGGCACCCACTAGGTGAGCTTGAGGTGGGACAACCAATGACCGACCAATGAGATTACAAGCACAATTGCTCAGGTAAAATTGTTAAATCCAGGACCGAATGGGGAAGTGAGTCACATGGCAAGTGGGCACGAATACAGAATGGGCTTTTCCTATAGGGGTTTGGGTGGGTGACTCTCCCTGGCGTTTTCCAAGGTGATTGTTACCTATTTAGAATACTAATCCATGATTCCTATTCCTAGAGAAGTATGTGGCTGCATTTGTTTACTCTTTTGTCTTGAGGTCTGGCCCACAGCAGGGATGTCTGTCTCTTTCAAAGTTGCCAAGTCACAAGTCATTTTGCCTTCTATATTGTCTCTTGAGGGCCTATCCCTGTCTGACTGCCTATAACATTTCTATCTGAATTTAGCTGGCTACAGCACAATGATGGCTGCAGCAATTGCACCTGCATTGTTCACAGGCTCGATGAATACTGTGCGTTTTTTTTTTTTTTTTTTTTTTGCTTCATATTCTTTGAAGTCAAAAAAGACCATAATTAAACAGGGGGTTTATTGAAGACACTAGAGGTCAGGAAAAACTAGTTATAATCGGATTATAATTAATAATTGTAACCAAGATCTTAGAAACATTAAATAGCCTTTCTGATCTGTGTTCCATAGGTTTCATATGGCTTCTCTAATTTTTTCTATAGCTATTCGGTAGATATTGTCATTATTCCCATTTTATAAGTTCAGAAACAGCAGTTTAAAGAGATTAAACAAATAACCTTAGTAGTGGAATTTGTAAACCTGTTAGAGATGCAAATTCTTGGATCTTACCTCATACCTAGTGAATCAAACTCTGCCAGGGTCCCCATTACTTGTATCTCTATAGGTCATCCAGGTGATCCAAATAAGCGTTACAGCTAGAGAGTCCAGCTTCAGTGACAACTTCATCCATTTCTTTGGTTGGGAGATAAATGCTTGGCTTCTAGACACATGTGGAAGCCGTGTGTGCTTCCAGGAGTGCTGCTGGGCTTTTTCCCTACTGACTTTCAGACAGTTTCCCAGTTTTCATCCACATCCAATTCCTGCCTTGCAGAGTCCCCTAGCATTGGTAGATGCTGTCTCCCCTGCAACCTGCTGGATCCCTGAACCTCTGCTTTGGCTTCTTCCCTCTGGGATTTTAAAACAACCATCTTTCACCCATCATCTCTCACCTACCTTTCATCTGGTAAGCTCCTCTCTGTGGGGGAGCCCGGTTCTTTGTCACTGTCCTTCTAGAAGGAGGTAGTAGATACCTGGCCTTCTGTTTTGAAATAATAACTGACACTTAGACAAAAATAAAAGGAAGGAGGTGCTAACTCTAGCCACTCTCATGGTATTAGGTGAAACCCCACTTGACACTTCCTTTCAGCCAGGGTGATGCTCTACCCAAACTGGCTTCACGGAATGTATCACTTTTCCTGTTCTTCTCATCATCTTCTCAGGTGCTTTGTCATACTTGTTGTCTTTAATGACAGCTGCTCTCAGGACTTTCTGGTTTTCTTCTTTTCTAAGTGTGTCCCGTTTAGAAAAGGGGCAGAAAAGAGGCAATTGTTTTCCTGTCCATCCTAAATGGTCGTGACTTATACTCTGTAATAAAAAGTAAACAAGATAAAGCATAAAAAATCTATTAATGTGCACATGTGCATGGGATCCATAAAAAATATGACACAAAAAATCTAATGGTTGACTATTCATAGGAGAGAGAAATAAGAGCAGTGGGAATTGCAAGAAATTTTAGAAGGACAATAAATGATTTTTACAGAAAATGAATGAACCCAGAGAATATACAGTGGTTGGAGACAAAGTTTCTAGGTGTGTTGTTTGATTGTTAGCCTCTTTCTGTGACAGGAGTTTAATTTTTCTTGGTTAGTGAAATTTGCAGTGGGAAAATTTAAAAGCAGCTGTGTTCCTCCTTGGTAGATTCAGTCTTTAAGTAACTGAGGGAACTTTGGAGAAAATGTCTGCCTGCTCTTTGGAAGACATAGGATCACAAAAGATCCCGAGAAGAGTGGTGTGGGAAATGCTGAGTCAGGCTGGGGGAAGATGTGAGACACCTTGGTTCTGAGGCCATTTCTCCAACTCACCATCTCAGAGCATCTCATGCTTGGTAATTTTTTTGAGTCTCAGTTTTTTCTGGTTCCTGGTCCCTCATTCATGGTCCCTGTCCTGCGATTTCCTAGTCTCTTGATCCCTCATTCATTGCTGAATTTTGCTCTTGGTCTCACACTGTGTTTGTTGGCCTACCCGCTCCCGTGCCTGTGTCCTTCCATCTCCTCATACTCTCTTCTCCTCTTCCTCCTAGCTTCTGCCTGTCACCAACGATGTCTGTTGCTGCCTGCCTTTGTCTGTCTGTGTCACTGTCTGCCTCTTTCACTGTCCGCTTGTCTTCTTTGCTGCCTGGCTCTGCCGTCTCTGCCCCATCTATGCATTCCTCCCTGTTGGCCTACATTTCCCTGTATGCATTTTCCTCAGTTCCCCATTGCCTTCTCAAAGGCCATTTTCTCTGTTTGTTTACTAGCATGTGTTGGTCAAAGGCGTCTGTACATGCCTCAGCCTTAATGTCTTGGTTCCTTTTCTGAGAGAGAATCAAAATTATGAAGTCCTGAAGGATGCATTTTCTGGCTAATAATCTATTCCTGGCTTAGCCTTTTTGACTGGAAGGGGTGGAGTGGGATGCAGATATGTAGAGTGAGGCAGATGAAGCTAGATGGGCAGGGTGGACACAGTTTGTAAGGGTGGATGTCTTTCCTACACTCCTTCCAGGCCTGGGACACAATTGATATGCAAATATTTGTTGTATTAAACTGAGTCGCTCCAAGATTCTTTCCATCCATGCTAACGTGATAGCCTGTTCTACATAAGGATGTTTTTAAATAACACTGGAGGCAAATGTAAAACTAATTTTAAGAAATACAATGTATAGTTTTAACTAATATTTTACAATGCTTACTTTGAATCACTGTTTAAAAAACTTGTAGCTGTGAGGGGTTTTTTTTGTTTGTTTTGTTTTTGTCTTTTTGAGACAAGGTCTCACTGTGCAGTTCAGGCTGGCCTCAAACTCACTTTTGTAGCCCAGGCTGGTCTCGAACTCGCACTGATCCTCTTGCCTCAGCCTCCCAAATGCGGGGATTACAGGAGTGCGCCACCATGCCTGGCTGTAGCTATGAATTTTTCTATGTTCTTCAGTGATGGAGTAAAACTTCATGTCAGTGTACCATACATACTGACTATAAAAATGAGTATCAGACATCTGACTGATTAAATTGTTGAACCATTTCTTAATGACTGACCACATAAAGAAATCCTTCTTAGTAGTATCTAAACATGCACTGACCTTATTAGGTAAAATATCCAATATTGGAGATTTGTACGCTGCTTCTGAAGCTTGCTCATCTGTTATTATTATTTTAAATTCCTTAATTTGATGCTGAGTGAAGATGAAGGTTATACTTTTGAGACCTCATATTCAGGGGTAACTACCCAGTAAATGATGTGTTTGAGTTTGCTTTTGAAATTGAAATCTCTCTCCCAGTTGTAATTTACTGGCTTAATAAAAAAATGTATTTCTGTAGGATGTTAAAATATAGGCAAAATAAATAATTGTCAAATCTCTTGGGAGCTCCATTTCTTTTGTGCTGAGATTGGACCCTTGACAATTTAGAAACTTCATTATCATGGAATTTTATTGTTGAAAAACACAAGAGAGCCTCAATCCAACTTTTCCTGATATTAAGATTTTAGATGTCTCATTTAGTTGTGTCATACAGATTTATTTCCTTTTTTCTTCATTCTCTCTTAAGAGAGGTACATTGTGCTAAGCAGTACCACATTTTCATCTGTCATTTAAAAAAAAAGTAATACAAGGCATACATTTGGTTTAGGTTTGTGTACATCAAATTATTGTTTCCTAGTGTTTTTCTAAAATTCTTGTTCTCTTCATTTATCTCAATCATTTTTTTTAAATTTCATCATTTTAAAAGAAAGGAAAATGTATTTTTACTGAAAACTCATCTGTTGTAGCCTATAATATTGATATAAGGGAATGAAACTCCCAACCTGAAAGATATCTGAGCTGAATTTATATTCTCTAAAATTGAAGAATGAATTTTAGGAATGATGGAAGTTAAGAACAGAATATATTTTTTTGGGGAAAGAAAGTTTCTGACTGAGAGAGAGACATACGGGGTACCCAAGTTGGTTGCCCAGGAAGCTGTCCTTCCTAGGGATTTTATAGATTAAAACCAGGAGATGAGGCAGGCCTAAGGTGGAAAACACGGGAATGCACTAAATGAGCATGAGGTGGGACAAAGCCATGGTCAACCAATTAGATTACAAGCACAACTGCTCAGGTCAAATTGATTAAATTCAAGACCAAATGGTGAAATGAGTCACACACCAAGTGGCACAGCAAGAAGTCATGAATATAGAATGGGCTTTTCTTGTAGGGGGTTGGGTCAGTGACTCTCTGCCTTGTAGGGGATTGATACCTGTTTAGAATATCAATCCCTGATGCCCATCCCTAGGGAAGTTTGTGACTGCACTTGTTTACTCTTTTCTCTTGAGGTCTGACCCACAGAGGGGTGGGGTGAGTGGGGGTCTGTCTGTCCCAAAATTGTAAAATCATCTTGTCTTCCATATTGTCTCTGTGAGGGCCTTGCCCCATCTGCCCTGTCTATATATTTTATATCTCACACACACACACACACATTATATATATATATATATATATATATATATATATATATATATATATATAATGGTTGTTACAGGGTCTTACTACTCAGTTCAGACTCATAGTGATCCTCCTGTTTTAACCTACCCAGTGCTGGTATTACAGGCACATACCATCATGTGGGACTCTGTGGCTGGCTCAGTGTGCCTGGGGGTGGGGCTGGTATGGCATGCGGTGCCTAGGATGTAATCACAATCTCTGCACCTGCCTAAGCTTGCCTAAGTTTGCCTAAGGAGGTGCTTTAGTCTCCTGAGCTGTCTCACTGGCACCTACCTACAATATTATAAAGTATCAGGAAGATATGCTCTCTTGTAGAAAAAAAAAACCCTTGAGTTACAGCAAAGTGCTCACCGTGGCCTCTCAATAACCAATGTTGGCAGGAAACAGTGCATTTGTGTGAACTGCCTGAGGAATGGGGGCTTTATCTATATAATTGTCCAACTGAATCACTTTTCTAAGTCATTGCTTCAGTTAGTTTCTCCTTTGTTATTTGTGGTAACTATAATGGGAAGTGATTTTCTAATAATTTCTTTTTAGAATATCTCTGTGTGTATACTTTATTGGCAAGTGACTTTGGAATGATGTTGACACATCTGAGTATTTCAGAGTGGTTTGGCTCATGCTCCATCAACTAAAGAAATTTTTCCTAATGGGGAAAGGGAAGCTTTTCAATTTTTAGAAAATGTTTGGTTTATTCTGTGAACCAGAGAAAATCTGTTGGCAGAGGAAGGTTGAATTTAGGAACACTTATATCTAATTGCACGCTCTCAGGGAGCTACTGACCCACAGGGAGTAAGACGACTCAGAAGGAGGCAGTAGTATCTGGCTAATTTGCATAAAAAACCTGGAGATGGGGACTTTTATAAGAGAGCCAGTGAGTAAACTAAGGAAGAGCAACGAGATTGAGCCAGCATATCTTATGGCACAGGATAGGAAGGACTTGACCTGTTCACAGAACACAAATTTAGAGGCAGGTTTGGTGTTGGCTGATTGGAAGTTACTCATTCTACTTGTGAAAGATAAGCACCTGGCTTCAGGGTCCATGGATTCCAAATACAGTAAAACAGCATTACACTGCAGTAGGCTTTGTAAATAATCTGCAGATGATTCACATATATGGAGGAGGATGCATGAGGATTACATACAAGCACAACGTCCTTCTAAGGGACTTGAGCAACTGGATTTCAGTATCCTGGGTGTCACTGAGACCAGCTACCTGTGATTATGGAGGGACAATTACATGCATATAGAGCATATTTCTTCTTTTGTGTTTATTTTTAAAAATTTTAATATTTTTATTATCCCATTTATCATGTGGAGTTAGTAACTGTGCATAACACGTCTTAATTCTTTTTACTTCCCCACTTTCTCCATCCTATCCAGCTTCCTTCTGTCCTTTGACCTTCTCCTGATTTGCAAATGATCTGTCTTCTGGTTTCCTACAATTTTTTATTTTGTTCTTTAAATCTCAAATTTCTTGACTTGACTTTATTGATTCCAAACACAATCATTTTTAGTGTATACAAATAGCCCATATGTGATTGATTTCTACCTAGAATCCTTTGACAATATTGTACATTTCTGCATTAATATTGAATATCATACCGTGTCCCAAATCCAAACAGTTCCACTGAGCAAAAACCTGATGACACAGGGGACTCAAAATATGAATATGAAATTTTGAAGATATTTCTATGTTTTTAAAGCACTGATAATTTACCCAGGTCCTTGGGATTGCTGACTCAGTGCTGTACCACTGAGCTATATCCCCAGACCTTTTCATTTTTTATCTCACTGAGATGTTAAGTTGCCCATGCTAGCCTAAAACTTGGGATCCTCCTGCCTCAGCCTCCAGAGTGGCTGTGATTACAGGTGTGCTTCACCAGATCCAGTTTATTTCTGATATTTTTGAAGTGACTCAGGGCGTATAGATTCAATCATAGGAAGTGAAATTTTAGGGAATGACTGGTTAGTTGTGCTATATGTCTTGCAGGCTGCATCTGATTCTTCTTTGCTGCAAAGCCAGTTATTTAGCAGCCAGAATGATCACTGCCCTTAGTATGGAGGTTTACTTTAGCATCCTCTCCCCAGCTGTAGCTCCATGGAGCTGAAGTGATTCAGTTGCAACAGGTCACAATGGGCAGCACTGTGACTAGAACCCAGGTTCAGTTCAGCTGTTCTTTCAAATGCTGCTTTAGGAACCCTAGGGTTTGCTAGGGAAGAGGAAGGGAGGTTAACAGGGTGTCATTCACCCCTTGTATTCCTATTGGTTTTCATTATTGGCTAGTGCTTTTCCATGGAATTCCAATATCTGGTTTTCACTAGGTAGTCTCTGCTGATAGAGTCTGACATAGCCTCTTCAAAAGCACAGCTGGACTCCTTGTAGGACAGCTTGCAGCTCCTCAGAATGCAAAGCAGCAGCCACCAGATATTGAGGCCTACCGCTGGGATCAGCATCACTTCTTCCATAGCAAGGGATGCAAATCACAGACCCACCCAGATTCAGGGGAACGGATTCCACAGAGCTTGAATATGAGGAGGCAGAGCTTCCTGTGACTGTAGTGTAAGCTCAGGTGTTTAGTGTTGCTTTGACTGTACCAGCTGTCACAGAGACATGAGAGGGGCTGGTGTCTTCTAAAAGTATGTTTATAAAAAGAAGAAAGCAGGTGAAAAAGACTCATAGAAACCAAGCAGTCTGGAAGGGATTGTGGTGTCTCTTCCTCTGGAGGAATTTACTGTCTTACCAGTGTGATTTAGCATTCCAGGAGTTAGAAAAGCAGGTGACCCTTGGAACCTTGCGGCTTTGACCCTTGCTGATACATTTGAACCCATTTTATTCTAAGTCCTTCCAGAATTTTATGCAACTGAAGACAGTCTGAAGGAGCAAAATGAGGGTCAGGATACAGTATCAGCTCTCTTACTATAGTTTGTAGAAGTGCCCATAGCATTTGTGTTCCTTCTAGAGGCTAGAACTTGGCTTCTAGACCCTGAGTCACTGATCTCCTCCA
Organism: Myocastor coypus; assembly: GCA_004027025.1. Taxonomy (NCBI): domain Eukaryota; kingdom Metazoa; phylum Chordata; class Mammalia; order Rodentia; family Myocastoridae; genus Myocastor; species Myocastor coypus. The sequence goes on along the minus strand of PVJA010003418.1, from coordinate 71,224 downwards.
TGGGCAAGATGCTTGGTGCAAGTAGGTCCTGAGTGACACAGGAGATGAGTAGCTCAAGGCTTCTCTCAACCCTCCACACTAGGCACAGAGAAGTCAGGGAAGCCAAGGCACACACACTGGCTTCTTGCTCTTTAGGTACCTGCTGACAACTTGGTGAATGTGACTATGGAGGTCGACATGAGGAGGGTGAAGAGAGGTCTCTTTCTGGAGCAAGTGGACAACCTTTCCTCTCAGTGGAAACCTGGGTATAGCAAGATGAGTATTGTCCTTATAAAAGTCAAAGTAGAATTTTGTAGTAGTACTGTGTTCTTCAAAACCTAGAATCCTACTAGGGACATGGAATGACTTGCTGTGGCTCTTCTGCTTCCATGGGAGGATATTGTAGAAGTTGGATTTAAGAACATTGGTTTTAGTGTTTATTACTTTTTCATTTATTCACTGTTCTGTTTTGCAATTGTTATGGCTCAGACCCAAGATGACCCCCTGTTATGGTTTATGTCTAGTTGTCCCCCCTAAAGCCTCATGCATCATGAGGGCGGGGACTTCTATAGATTGAGACTTGACTCATAAGTCATTGGGATTGTGTGATTTAGTACTGATCTAGAGTTTGAGACTTGATCCATGATTCCTGGGATTATGTGTTTTAATACAGATGGGATTATGCGTCTGAGTATGGCTGGGACTATGGGTGTGGTCTAGGGCAGATAACCTAAGGCAGAGAGCCTGATTGAAATATAAAGAGAGACAGAGAGACTCAGGCTGTTGCTCTGCTGCCCTCATTGGAAGCTGTTGCTCTCCACTCCCCTGGTTGTTCCGTTGCCTCTGTCGCCATATTGTAGCTGTTCTGCCACCATGAACTGCTGCTGTCTGCCATGTGCCACTGAGCCTTGGAGTCGGCCAAATATGGAATGAAACCTCCAGTAACTGTGAGCTAAAGAAACCTTTCCTTCCTTCATTTTGAGTGTTGGGTATTTGTCCCAGCAATGAGAGAAGAGTAACTAAGATACCCCCCAATGTCTTGTGTGTTCACAGGTAGAATTTTTGGAATATGATTTTAGCTTCACTGATAGATTGACCCATCTATGAGATTAATCAATTAGGATTAATCCACTTATCCCTAATTGATGAAATTACTGAAATAGGAATTCACTATAGAAAGAAGAATTTGGGCCCAGTGAAAGGCGTGGGCCATGGGATTGTGATCTTAGAGCTGCATCTTCTTGCTGGGCCCTTCCTCTCTGGTTCTTTCCCATTTTCTATTTCCTGGATGCCATGAAGTGAGCAGCTTTTTCCCTTTCTGCTTTTGGGCCGTGATATACTGCTTCCCCTGAAACAACGGACAGAAGTCAAAATGAAACTTTTCTTTCTAAAGTTATTTTTCTTAGGGATTTGGACACAGTGATGAAAAGTTCACTGAGAGCACAGTGGTACTCAAACTTGGAGTCTTGAATATGCTAGATGTGAAAGAATGGCACCCTCTACCCCACTTTGGTGTTTTGATGGTTAGTTTTGTGTCAAATTGATTGGTCATGGGTTTCCTAGATACTGAGTGTTTCTAGATGAGAGTATCATTCCATATGAATATTATGGTTGTTTTCATATTTCTGTGAGAAATGTCATTGGAGTGTTGATTGGACTAGTGTGAATCAACATATCACTTTGGATAGCATGGACAGTTTAACAACATTAAATTTTGTACTCCATGAATGCAAGATATCTTTCAAGCCCTGGGTTACTTTTCTAATTAGGTTTAATTTGATTTTTTTTCTTGTTTTTAGGAAAGGGTCTACAGGGTGTTCAGAGTCTCACTACTAGACCTAACTTGTAGTCATCCACCTGTTTGCAGCCTCCAAAAAGCTGGGATTTCAGGCACATGCCACCATGCCCAGTCTCAATTGCCATCTCAGCACATTTCCAGAGGTCAGGCTGGCAGGAGGCTTGGAGATCAAACCCTCAGCCCTGCACCTGGTTGCAGGCACTTTAATCTGCTGAGCTCTTTGGCCGGTCCCTAAGTTTTACTTTGTTTCAAGTTAAATTTCCATTTACTGAGTGTGGGAATAGTCCATAACCGGAAAGTCATTTACATTTGCGTGTGGAGCTCTGTCTACACTGTGGGCTACATGTTCTGTGCTGTTTGACCTTGGTTTGTGCTGGGACCTCTGCCTGCAAGATTCCTGTCCTCCCATACTGTCTTGAGCTCACCAAAGGAGGGATTATATTTTTATTTATATTTGTTGCTTTTGAGTTATCTGTGCCATGTGAAATGTTTAAGTGATTCTTGCTCATCCCTATAGACGAGAGCAAGCTCTGGCATTGCCCCTGCTAACATGCAGCTGCCATCACCTTCTCACTTGTTTCTTCAGTTAGTTGTGCAGGTGTCTGTGCCAACAAATTCTGTGAGTGCTGGGACTGTCTGATCACTGGGGATTTCATTAGGAGCTTGTGCTATACTTGGGCACACAGAAAGCATTTAGATACGTATGGGGGAGGTAAATGGAAGAGAGGTTATAGATTTTCATTAAAAGCGTATTTATAAAAAATAATAGGCTTATAGATTTTCTTCTTGAAATTTTTATTTTATATTTTCTTTAAATAGATGAAGCTATTCTTGAGATAGGAATAGATAGGAATAAGATAGGAATATATCTATTCCTTAAGAATAGATGAGCATATTTAATCACTCCTCCTCTTCTTTTCTCTGTAATGCCTTGGTGCATCATGGCCGGAAGCTCCTCATTCTTTCTTTGTAAGTGGTGAAGAAGTCTTCTGTCTTCAGTGGCTTTTGTGAGGAGTGTAATCATTTTCCCAAAGTTGCCAAATCAAAAAGTACACTCATTGGTGAAGGGTGGAGAAGCCCGGCTGACCCAGACAGTCACCTCTCTCACAGAAATAAAGGGATGGTTACTCATATTATGCAGAAGTTACAAATTCTGTCCCAGATCAAAGTTGGCTTCCCTGCCGGGCATGGTGGCTCACGCCTGTAATCCCAGCACTCCGGAGGCTGAGGCAGGAGGATTGGTGCGAGTTCGAGAACAGCCTGGGCTACAAAAGTGAGCTCAAGGCCAGCCTCAACTGCATAGTGAGACCCTGTCTCAAAAAGACAAACAAAAACAAAAACAAAAACAAAACAAAGTTGGCTTCCCAATAGATGAAGAACGCTATTTGATTTTACGCAGTGTAAACTTTCTCCCCTGTTCCATCCCTCTCCCACCATGACTGCATTTAACTTCCAAATGTTATTTGCTTTAATTCTTGAAAAGAAAACAGGGACAGTTGATTCCCTGAACACGAAAAGTACTGAATGCTTCTGAGCTCCAAAAATGTCAGAAGTAGTGAGAATATGCTAAGGCCACCAACCACATCTGGCCCACTTCACTGTACTCGTGATTGGCTGGCACTTGGTGAAGGGTACAAATGCATAGCTCTCTGTCCTCTTGAGAAGGTTCTGTGGTGTGGGTACCTCTATTACTCTCTACAGAGGCAAGAGGGTTCTAGGTGCTCTTCCTCATAGAGGAGAGGTCTCTCTACAGAGTGTCTGTTCCCCGAGGCTTCTTCTCTGTCTCAGGAAGACTTTCTCCTAGAATGGGCAAATGTTAAGCAGGATTAATAAAGTCACTGCATATCTTTTGGCCACAGGACTGATAAGGCTAAGATACTGGGCAATGCCCAAAGAAATTATTTTTGGTTTTCTTCCACTAGGATGAAAAGATTAGGTAGGACTTAACTATGTTTCATGGGAGTCCAGTGAACTTCTGCAGGATTTATTGGCTGGTGGATTGGTAAAACAAGCCCCTTTTGCCACTTTTACTTCCTTGTTCTTGGAGTATAGTTACCTAGGCTAGTATTTATATTTAAATATTCAGTTCTAAAGCACTGACTTTTTGTATTCCTCACAGGTTCACAGGGCCATATTTCTGTTCAAGAAACTTTGTTTTAAAGGGAAGTAAGAATGCCTAAATTGATTGACATTATTCATGCTTTATTGACTCTCGTGTGCCCTCCCCTTTATTTTAAACAGATACTAACTTTGTGCTGGGGAATGCTCAGATAGTGGACTGGCCTATCGTATACAGCAATGATGGATTTTGCAAGCTGTCTGGCTATCACAGGGCGGAAGTGATGCAAAAAAGCAGTACCTGCAGGTATTTATGTCTGGGGTGGTTATAGAGCACAATCTATCATGGTGTCTTCTAGAAAAATAAAACTGCTTGTTCTGGAAATTGCTGTTAGCTCATGTAGTATTTTTTCAGGAGTTTTCTTTTCTTTTGTGTATTTGGTACAGGGTCTCATATGTAACTCACACTCATGGTGATCCTCCTGTTTTCAGCCTTCCCAGTGCTGGGATTATAGGCATGCACCACCATGCCTGGTCAATGTCCCGGCTAAGTGCACCTGGGGGTAGGGTTGGCACATGGTTCTAGGGATCGAATCCCAGTCCTTCAGCTTGCCTAAGCAGGCACTTAGTCCACTGAGCTATCTCACTGGCCCAGGAATTTTCATTGCAGTATCTTTTCTAATTTATGCAAATCCCTCAGTTGGCAAATTTGCAGTCAGTAAAGTGGTGGTGAGGGCATGCAGAAGAACTCAGAAAAAACTATTTTATCCATTAAATACGAACTCAGAAGTTTATAGTTAGATTGAATTAAATGTGATAAAAATAAAGTGAAGATGAAATAAAATTTAGATAATTAATTTTATCATGATTAACATTGTAGAGAAAAGAAACTATAATGTTAGAGACATGGACTTTTTAGAGCTCTTCCTCTCTTCTTCCTAAAAAGAAGAGAGAACCAATATTTTCTAGCTATACAGCTGTGCTTTTATCTCTCTGGCTGTGTGTCCCTGTCTCTCTGCCTGTCTCTGAGCTCTTAGCTAATTGTGCTAACAGTACAGTTTGTGTATTTGACAGAGCTGTTAGTCAAGCAATACCCTTGGGCCTGAGCACTAGAAAAGCTTTTTCAAAGTATCTTTGAGGTGTTGAACTAAGTATGCATTGAGAGCTTGCCTGATGTCCCTGTGATGTCCCAGCAAGGACTTGGCTCATCCCAGCCTCCTTCTGCAGTGTTTTATCTCCAGTGGCATTTTGCATGAAGGGAAATCCTTTCCCCTACCTGCCAAATCAATAAGTGAAGTCCTCCATGAAGGTGGGGAGGCCTGGGTAAGCAGGCATATTCTATTTTTGGGAGTTATATTTTCATATATTGAATCAGCCAAATAAATTTAGTTATTGAGATGATGAGAAAATATTTTAATGCTCCTAGATTTCAGATCATAAAGACTGAGAAATGGAAACTTTACGATTCTTCTCCTGGGGCTGTGGAGATAGCTCAGTAGAATAAGCACTTGCCTGGCAAGTGCAAGGACCTGAGTTCAATCCCTGGTTCTGAAAAAAAAAAAAAAGCTTCTTCTCCCTCCCTCCCTGCTCAAAGGTTGAAAAATTACAGTTCTTAACACAATAGAATTCTCTTACATAGTTTGTGTTATTTTCCTCATGAGAGTCAGTGTATCTGTGTAACTCCACCCAAGTAAATCAAGAGAGCTACCTTTTAATATGACTTGAACAGCTTCTCTACTTTTCTTTCTGCTTATTGGTTGCAATCACTTGCAGAAAATCAGATCCCTTGCTAATTTAGCCGATTTTTAAACACAGTTTGAAGTAGCTCATTTAACTGCACATTTGTCTTCTTTAGAATGACTATACTTCTCTGTTCACTATTTCCTTCATAGCTCCACAGCCTCTTTTACTTACTCCATGCATTTTGAATATTTACCTCTTCTCATTTCATGGAGAATTTCATGAAATGAGTGAAAACTGGGTGCAATTATGATGCTTACTGGTGTCAACTTGACTTTGCAAGAGCCTGTGTTACCTTGAAAGGGAAATTGCTGGCATATACACTGTCGCTTCATCTACATGGAAGTCACTTCTCTAGAAAATTTACTCAGAGGAGAAGAAGGCAAGCTCTTGTTCTTAGGCAGGAATAATTTTTGTCTTGATCTGTTGTTACTTTAGAAGATATTTAAGCAATCTCAGTTTTCTATTCTCCTAGAGTATAAGTCCTTACTTACGATAACTTGGTGGCAGGTCCCACACGAGGTCGCACAAGGCCACAGTTGTAGCTCACTAGGCTGGGCAGGGTGGTAAAATAAAACACTGGCACAAAATTACTAAAATCAACAGTTAGAGTTATTTTCTTTTCAGATGTCAGAGTTTGGAAACCGATAGTCCAAGATTGGTCTAGTGTGAAGCTAAGTAGAGTGCTTGATTTGGTGGCTCACGTTTGGGTCAGGAATTGCACTTGATAGTCTTGGAGGCTCTTTGAAGTTCTGCGATTCTGATTCTGCTGTACAGGTTATCTAGAGAAAGTCAGGTTATATTCAGTACGTGCAGTTTTAGAAGCTGGGAAGTTATTGTGTAGGAAGCCTTGCCACTCCTTTCACATGACCTCAGCCTCAATGCCTGAAGGACTCAGGTGGGCAAGAGAAAGCTTGCTGGGCACACGGGAAGCTTCTGCAGAGAACTGACCCTCAGCCCCACTGAGCAATGCTCCTCCCGTCTCCCACCTTGTTCCTGTCCCAAGCTGCGGTAGATGCTGTTCCTCAAGTGACTTATCTTGATCTTTAGGGTACATTTAGTGTGGTGACCACTAAGACAGTCAGTTCCTGCCTCTGCTGAGGCAAGGGTTAACAGACCCAGCTCCGACTATTCTGCAGTTGCCTCTGGGGCTTTCTGCTTATTTCCTCCCTTAGGCTATTTTCCCCTGAAACTTGAACTGTAGAGAGGTGAGAGATGTATTATTAAGAATGTGCAGGATTTTCTTCCTTCCCAGTTTTTTCTTGCTTTTTGAAGATTTTAGTTTGTTAGTACATATGTATAGTACCTAATGTTCCCACTCCTTGTGTGGAGTTGGTTCCTGTACCTCTTAATCCCTTTCTTCAGGCCCTTTCCCTTCTCCTCTCCTCCTCCTCCCATCCTCTCTCACTTTTTAAAAACTCAGTCTTGCTTTCCTTTTTTTGGGACGGTGGTAGGCAGGCAAAATTATTGCACAAACAGGGGCTGAGTCCCTTTCCTTTCCTCAGTTAGTGTTTAGAGCATCAGATTGTACCTTTTTTTCATTTGATTGGTGAATTTTTATTCCTTTCTCTTATTCATTTCATTAAGAATTAAAAGAACAACAACAACAAAAAAAAATATCTGGGCTCCAAATTGACTTGACTATTTTTACCAGAGTTCATTTTTTTCTTTTCTATTTTTTTAAAAAATTATTTTATTTTTCATGTTATGGCCGGCTCAGCCTGCTCAGGGGAGGCACTGGCGCAGCATGTAGTGCTGGGGATTGAACCTCTGTCCTTGTGGTTGCCTAAGCTTGCTTAAGGAGATGCTTTAGACTGCTGAGCCATCTCACCAGCCCAATAATTATTTTATTTTATTTTTATTTATTTTTTTCTTGTTTCAGGACTTTTGTTTATTTATTTTTATGGCCAGCTCAGCCTGCCCTCAGGGCAGGGCTGGCACAGCCTGTGATGCCAGGGATCGAACCACGGTCCCTGCAGCCTCCCAAGCTTTCCTAAGCAGGCACTTTAGACCACTGAGCCATCCTGCAAGGCCCCTAGAGTTCATTTCTAAAATAAAATCTGATTAAGTTTCTTTGTTTGAAACCCTCCCCTGCCATCCAGCTGCTTTCAAAATAAAGTTTAAAGTTTCATATAGCTTGTAATGCCAGAGGGCCCTTTGTCATCGGGCCTCCCTTCACTAATGGATGGTTTCCCTTCCTTGTCTAAATCCCAGGCATTGAACTGACTTATATTCAGGTCCTGGAATTAAGCTCTTATCTCAGTACCGTTGTGCCTACTCCTCTTTTGTTTAGAAAGTTTTCATTCCTTTTTTTCTCAGCTACTTCCCCCTGCTCTTTAGGTTTCCTTTATCCTTACTTCTGGGAAGCCTTCTCTGCCCAACCAGAGAGTCCAGTGTAATTCTGCCCACATGGCTTCTGGATCTATTATTTTCTAGTGCACATCTCTTAGACTATTTATGAGGGGAGGTGTTAATGTCTTATTTGTAGTTAAATTAGAACATCTTTTAAAATTCAATAAATATCAGTAGGCCAGAGAGATAGCTCAGTAGAATAAGTGCTTGCCTGGCAAGCACAGGATCCTGAGTTCAATCCCTGGTACTGGAAAAAAAAAAATCAACAAATACCTTGCTGGGGAGATAGCACAGCAGCATAAGCACCTGCCTGGAAAGCACAAGTTCTGAGTTTGATCCCTAGTACTGCAAAATAAATAAATATCTTCATTGAATATATATATATATATATATATATATATATATATATATATATATGTGTGTGTGTGTGTGTGTGTGTGTGTGTGTATGTGTGTGTGCGTGTGTGTTTGATACTGAATATCATAGTGCTATGGATAGAACAGGTACTTAATAACATGCTTATAGAATAATAAATACTGGCTAACCTAACTTAAGTTCTTTGGTTAATTTGCAGTTTTATGTATGGGGAGTTGACTGATAAAGACACAATTGAAAAGGTGCGGCAAACCTTTGAGAACTATGAGATGAATTCCTTTGAAATTTTGATGTACAAGAAGAACAGTGAGTATTGAGACCATTCTGAGCCATGCATCTGTGTGTACAGAATGGTACCTCCTCCACCTCATTGCTATCTAGGTTTTCGTCCTCTCCTGGAAACTAGGTTAGTTACTTGAAGCCACTGTGTATATTGGTGCAAATATGAGATTGACAAGCTACACTCTTCCCCAAGGGAACCCTTGATCAAGTTCTTGATACTGACAGATGAAGACTTCTTTATCTACTTTAGTGTCAAGAGTGAGGGTTTCTATGGTGGTTTAGAGTGAGTCTTGTGTCTTAATGTGGGGAGGGAATCCTGCCCAGTTCATCTTTGTATTTCTCCTTCAGAGTACCTAGTAGAGTAACTCCAGTAGGTGCCCAAGGAAGAGTTTCTGAATAAAATACTCTCCTAACAACCCTGGAGATAGTTAAAGCAATGCATCATTAGTTTGTATTTTCGGGTTACAGTTACTGCCACAAAGTATACCAATTACGGTTAGGTGAATAACCATACGCTGTATAGAATAAGCTTTCTCTTTTAGGAGGTTTCCTGTCACATGAGATTTGATATGTGAATGTTAATATGCGTAGAAAGGAGCTCGGGCTGTAGCAGCACTGCAGATGTGTTGAATAGTGCTTTGTTTCTGTCTTGAAAACATGACTGTGGTTATGAAGAATCCTGTTCTTTATATGCATGGCCGATGGATAGGCTGTTGGTTCAATAGAACTCTTCCATAGTGGCCTAGAAGGTACACAAGGATTGGTGGCATTTGGGTCTGAGTGTTTTGCCCTGGAAAGCAAGGGACAGATCTTGCTTTTATGTATATAGTCCTGGGGCCCTGTATTTGTTTTTCTATTTTTAAAATTAATTTTATTGAAATATCTGTATATACATAATGATAACATTCATTATAGTGAATTTGTACCTGTACATGATATATCTTAATTATTTTTTCCCCATTCCCTTCCCCTCCCTTCAGCCCCTCTTTTCCTATTTATCTACAAAAACTTTGTTTCCATTTTATTCCTTCTATTCTCTTTTCTATTTTCTCTTCCTTCCTCTCCTTCCTTAGTTTCCCTTACCATTTGAACATTTTCTTCCTATTTCACAGTTCCAGTTATACATTTTAGTCCTTATTTACCCTTTTTGGATTCTCACACAAAAGAAACCATTCAATATTTAAATGTGTGTCCAATTTATTTCACGTAAGACTATGGTCTCCAGATGTATCCATTTAGCTAGAAATGTTTCAAGTGTATCCTTCTTTATGGCTGATTAATGCTCTCCATTGTATAGCCCCTCCCCCAGCTTTCTTCACTCATTGGTTAATGAGCATTTGGGCTATTTCCAAGATTTAGCGACTGCAAACTGTGCCACTATAAGCATAGGTGTGCCTGTATCACTGTCGTACGATGCTTTTAATTCTTTCAGGAAGACACCAAGAAGGGGAATTGCTGGATCAAATGGAAGCTCTAGTTTTTATTTTTTGAGAAACCTCCATACTGTTCTCCACAGTGGTTATCACAGTCTACACTCCCATCAACAGTGGAGAAGTGTTTGTTTTTTTCCCACAACCCTTCCAACACTTATTATTGGTTAATTTCTTGATAATAGTGATTCTTTTTTTAAACTTTATTATTTGTTTATTTATGTATTTATGTATTTATGTATTTATTTATGTTATAGCCAGCTAAGCCTGCTCTGGGGGTTGGGCTGGCACAGGATGTGATGCCAGGGATCAAGCCACCGCCCCTGCAGTTGCTGAAGTTTGCCCAAGCAGGCATTTTAGACTGCTGAGCTATCTCACCAGCCCAATGGTGATTCCTTTTGGGATGAGATTGAATCTCACTGTTGTTTTAATTTGCATCTATTAAATGACCAGTGATGGTAAATATTTTTTAATGTAATTATTCGGTGTTTCTATTTCACATGAGAAGTGTCTAATAATTTCAGATGGCTACTTTGGATTGCATCTTTAAATTTGGGGAATCTGACTTTTTTTTTTTTTTTGAGTTCTTTATATATTCTAGATCTTAGTGGGACCCTGTTTTCTGTCAGGAGTGCTGAGCCAGGCAGCTGACAGGGTTGTTTGCATGATGGTCCATGCACATGCTGATTCAAGATCAAGCTCTGGCCCCCTAGTTGAAGAGGATCATTCTGCCGCTTTTGTTCTGGAGTCATAACCTGGCTCCAACTTCCTTCCCCAGCCAGTAAGGTTTTGTTCCTGTCATGATGCTGACTATAAGAGGCGTGACGTGAGCGAATGTGTGAGTCTCCATGAATCCTTTCACTGTGAGGACACAGCTCCAAGCAACAGCTCTGGTCAGAACCATGTCAGTGGTGGCGTCTCAGGAAGGAGGGCGTGGCTTGCACATGTGCCCTGAGCTAACAGCTGCCAGTTTTCACATGGCAGCCCTGTGTAGGGACAGTATGAATTTTCTACAACACAGCACATTGATTGGCACCATATACAGAATGCTTTGCATCTGTATTGTGCTTCTGAATTTTCAAGCTTCCTTAGACTATGCATTTAACTCACCAAAATTTGACTGCATGTTTGGCACATGAGAGAGATAGAAACACACACACACACACACACACACACACACACACACACACACACAGATATGGTTTGTTTGTTTGTTTGTTTATTTATTTAGTGGCCAGCTCAGCACACTCTAGGGGTGGAGCTGGCATTTGGTGCTGTGCAGTCTCTGTGCTTTGCCTAAGCTTGCCTAAGCAGGCACTTTAGACAGCTGAGCTAACTCGCTGGTCCACAGAAATGTGCTTTAACTTGAGTGAGTGATTTTACTTGCATCCCTTCAGTGAGCATGTACTTTCAGAGTGAAGAGGAGATGAGAGAACAATGTGCTGCTCCCCTGTTATTTCTGAGGGGGATCGTGTACAGAGAGTGTCTTGTTGCACTAAAAGTGATTCCCACACTGGAAGTTCTGCTCCTTAGGTACACATAAATTATCTATGTCAGCCAGCTACTTCTTCTAAGGAGCCACTTAGAAATCTGTGTCATCCCCATCTCTAGACTGTGGTGGGCTTATTGACTGACAAGTGACAACTTCCAAAGTATCATGTTGACCTGAGTATGGGGTTGGACTTTCTGGGTGATGTTGAGGCCTTTTAAAAGCAATTGTGGTCATGCCTTGTTTTTACTTTAGCTTTTAATTTTAGAAAATAAGCTTTTGGGTTTCACTGGTATTAGAGATCAAACCTGAGGCAGGAGGATCACAAGCTTGAGGCCAGCACGGATAATTTAGCAAGAAATTGTCTCTAAATAGACAGCCTGGAGTTATAAGAAATAAATATTATACAAAGTATAAAATTTTTGGTTCTTTAAGCCTTGTGAGGTGGCATGGCTGAAGGTTAAACTCCTTATTTAAGGTTATACAGTGCCAGTATTGTTTCATGTTTGCCTCATGCTCAGTCTAATTGTGGGCACAGAGCAGGGACAACACATACAATTATTCAGGCTGTACCCTATAGAGGAGCAGAGCAAAAACTAGATTGTAATTTGCTTGGTGAGTCTTCCATGTAGGGTGTGCATCTGTGCCAGGAAAGGACTTCTTTTGGTAATTTACAGAGAGACACATAGTGGGTCAACAGAGGCTCTCTACAAGGCTAAGCCATACATAAAACATGAAGCATGAACCTGAAGAAGTGATGTGGACAGTGTTGATTTCTTCCCAGGAACCTGAAGACTGTGTCTCCTCAAATCCATCTGCTGGGGAATTTAGAACCATTACATTATTTGTTGAGCCTGGAAATGATGCAGTTGCATTGGATTATGTTTCTTTCAGCAGCTGTTTATTGACCAGGTACCACAGATACTGTACTTGCTGCAAGAGATACAGGTATGAAAAGATAGATGGAGGGCTCTCTCACAGCATGTGCAGGGAGGGACAGTATCCACAGTCCAGAACCTTACATCCTAATGGTGATAGGGCATAGGTGAGTTACTTGTCCCTGTCTTAGGAAGTCTTCTAACAGATATGATATCAATGAAGAAATGTGAGGACAGGTAGAAATGAGACAGAGAACTGGGAAAAGAACACTTTTGGCTGATGAAATGCAAGTGGAAAGAGCAGCATGGGAAAAAAGGGGTACTGAGGATTCAAGAAAAACAGAACAGTGCTTTCGAAACTTTGCTTTGGAACTCCTATGTGCAGTTTGGAGAGGGTCCTGACGTCCACTGCAGTGTGATGCTGAGGCTACCGATGTGCATGTCACTCTCTGAGCAGCTGAGCCACTAATCTAGCAGGTAATTTTCATTCCTGCACAGGGTATTCCTGTACCTGCTGTATGCCTAATAGAAAATGTTCCACCAAAACCCAAAGAGTCAACGAATACATAATAAAGAAGGGATTGCTAATGAGCCTGGAATAGGTTATGGAAGGGTAATTTAAAGGGCGTGGTAGCATTTAGAGAATGGCAGTGAGCCAAGCTTGGAGGTTGAGGCAGGTGGATCTCAGATTTGAGTCTGGCACATGTAAATAAAAAATCACCATGCATTTATTTTATTGTTTATCACAAGATATATCCATTGTTAAATTCCTCATAAATATACTTCTGAAAAAATTTTCTTAGTGTTTTCTCGATCGCAGGGTATTTACAAGGTTCTAAGTTTTCATTACTATAAAAAGTATTGAGGTGAATGTCAAAGATTTTTTGTTGAGATTACAAGATATTGTCTAGGAATTGAGAATTTCTGTGTCCCTAGAGTCATTTTGGCAAACAAGAAAAAAAGGAAAAGAGAAAAAACCCTTCCAAGCTCACAAGCAGAATATGAGTGTCTGACTCATTGTACCTCATCAGCATGAAAATTTTCACTTTTCAGTTATCACATGCTGCTCAGATTTAATTTTCTCAACAAGATTTTTTAGATATAATGAGGCTGAGATTTTTTCCTATCCACTGAAAATTACCCTTTAAAATTTTCATATTTTCCGTATGTTTTGTTTAATTCCAGTGGTTTTTCTTACTTACTTTTATAAGTCCTTAATAGATTGGTCTGATATTTTTCTTTCCCTTCGCATTTTGTAGCAGTCACAAGAACCCTTAATATTTGAAAGGACATTCTGTAATATTTGCAAAAGTCTTCTATGATCAGCATGTGTTTGTTCCACCACTTGGAGAGTTGGGGGTAACTAGCAAAAGGCATCACAGTATGGTTGGGAAAGAGCGTATGGAATATTATTATGTGTTTTGAAGGATGGATTATTTGAAAGATTTCTTTATGTAGGTCAGTATAAAAACCTAGTGTTCTGTGGTGCTAAGTATCTGATAATGTTATTCATCTTAGGTGATCTTCTTACATCAATGACAGTCATCATTAATGAGCTGACCCAGTATATATTTACATGAGCACTCTTATGGTAGTCAGTTAGTTTTGTATTTTTAAAACAAGAAAATTGAGCCGGGCGTGGTGGCGCACGCCTGTAATCCCAGCACTTGGGAGTCTGAGGCAGGAGGATCGCTATGAGTTCGAGACCAGCCTGGGCTAACTAAGTGAGCTCAAGGCCAGCCTGAACTGCATAGCAAGACCCTGTCTCAAAAAGCAAAAAAAAAAAAAAAAAAACAAGAAAATTGAGGAGTATCCATCCAGAATAAAAAGAATCCATCCTCTGAATGACCCTTCCCAGTGTGTGACTGCACAATCTTGTGGAGTGGCTGGTAGCCCAGCCCTGTGGAGCTCTGGGTTGGCTGCCTAGCTAGAAGAGCTTAGGGTGTCATAGAGTGATTCTGTTGAGCCCATACTCACTAGAGAGGGTGCTGGCAAGTACTTATTGATCACCTACAGTGTGCTCAGCACTGGGGCTCACTGCTTCTCTCTTAAAGTTTATAGTCTGGTTGTGGGTATAAAATGTGATGGATAGTAGAGTCACATTTTCCTAATGGCTTCTCTATTAGTTGTTTTGTGACAGGAGCTGCCTGTTTGTAATGGATGTGGATCCTGAATCACACTCATGCTGAAGCATATTTTCTCTACTTAAAATTATTTTCTTTCCAAGCCAGACGTGGTGGCGCACGCCTGTAATCCCAGCACTCGGGAGGCTGAGGCAGGAGGATTGGTGCGAGTTCGAGACCAGCCTGGGCTACGAAAGTGAGCTCAAGGCCAGCCTGAACTGCATAGCGAGACCCTGTCTCAAAAAAGAGACAAAAAAAAAAAAAAAAAAAAAAA
>PVJA010003418.1:44348-56346 GCA_004027025.1 Myocastor coypus | reverse complement strand
TTATGTGAGGTTATCGTTTTGACTTATTTTCCATAATGCCTAGTCAGTTGTCCCCACGTTGTTTATCAAATAACCTTGCTCTTTCTGATTTAAAGTGTCCTTTTCAGCTGGGTGTGGTGGTATACAACTGTAATCCCAGCACTTTGGAGGCCGAAGCAGGAGGATCACTATAAGTTCAAGGCCACCTGAGCTACAAAGTGAGTTCAAGGCCAGCATGAACTGCATAGTGAGGTCTTGTCTCGAACAGAACAAAAAAGGTCCTTTTCTCTATGTGCTAAATTTTTACACACCCAAGATTTGGCTTTGTCTTGTCATTACCCAAGAACCCTTTGCAGTTTATTAGCTGTGTGAATTCAGTTACAGTACTTGCCCTTTGGGGCTCACCATGTTTATAATGGAAATAAGGTCATCAAAGTGTGGCCATCAATAAATGATATTGTTATTTTCACTGTTGTTTGTTTTGGGAACAGTCTAGTGACTCTTAATTACTATGGATAGGAGCCCTGTCATTATCTTTTTCTTCTGAAAACTTCAGACATGTCTTGACCATCCTTATATCTTTATTTTTTGTATTTGAATTGAATTTTAATTCATCAAGCTCTGAGAAAAACACAATAGAGCATATGATTAAAGTTGCATGAGATTTATATATTAGGTGAGGAAATTTGACATCTTACAAAATTGAATCTTTTCATCTACAAACAATATAACGTCTTTTATTTAAGCTTTGTTTTATACTCTCTAATTACATTAAAGCCAAAACATTGATTTTTCTAGCTTTCTCCAGCTATGACCCTATTTCTTCAGAATAGGCAGTTAGCTTCAGAGTTCCATTACATAGTTTGAAATATATTCTTTAATAGAGTCATTCAAACACCACTATGAGGTGAGGATGGGCATTTCAATTTTTTTCTTTTTTGTAAAAAGTAAAACTAAATTTTATAGCAAAATAATAAGAGAATAATGGTAGTTAATAACACTATGTATCATTACTCAGTGTAGCTACTTAGAGCATAAGACATACACCAAAAAGATTCTTATCATAAAGAAACACAAATAACATAGAATTTTCTTTTCAGTGAACTAAGTAATTAAGTTAGTGTTTTTCTTTATAAATGAAACAAATTAGCATAGATATTAAATACATTTAAAATAATGAAAAATGTAATTTGGACAAATATTCGAATACCCTATTTCCTATTTATCTCTTTTCTATTTTTCTCTTTATTGTATATTTACATGTGAATTTTACTTTTCATATAACAAAAGCCATGCAATATTTGCGCTTGTGTGTTTGATTCTTTTCACTTAACATTATGTTCTCAGATTACATGCGTTTGTCTACAAATGCCTCAAGTTTATCTTTTTATGCCAGTGTATTGCTTCATTGTGTATAAATACACATTTTCCTTATGCACTTATCTGCTGATGGTTATATATACAGTTCTCAAAGTTAGCTATTATATATTGTACTGTTATAAACATGCATATGTATATCCCTATAGTATGATGATTTTCAATTTTATAAATAGGAAATTTAAAAGGAAAATTTTTTAAGAAAAAGAATGGTTTTGGACTATTGAGTTAGCTTAATGTGCAGGGAATAGGGTTTGATCTCTGCCACTGCATTTTGTGCCATCCCTACCCCTGGGCACACTGAGCCAGTCACTAAGTCTATAGTTCTGCATGTATGTAATTCAAGTACTGGGGAGGCTGAAAACGGGAGGATCACTACAAATCTGAGCTGCGTAATGAGATCTTGTGCTACCAAATACATTTTAAAATAAAGAATAATTTTAAGCACCTATAGATCATAAATATTCTTATGTAATCTTAGGAAGGGCCATCATCTTTCTTTTAAAAATGAGTCAAATGATGTTGAGAGAGGTTAAATTGGTGTGAGTTATACACAATAAACTGAGGAAAAGAGTTCAAACTTAAGGATTTCAGATGTGATGCTGTAGTAGCTGGGGCCATTACTTTCTCCTGGTTCTGTCTCATGCTCTCTTTATGTTCCATTGGTTGTAATAAAGTTGCCCCCTCTTTCCTAAGGCAGATTGCCATTTCCTACTGTAGTTTCTGAACTTATCAGAATAGGCCACACCATGTAGGCTTACTCAAGAATCGATCAAGGTAGCCTGGTCTGTTTCTTGATATCTAATATTTCATTAGATAGAAATGCTTTGCTGCCAAGAGGAAAGAGTTGACATGACTTGCTGATCTATGCCACTGAGGAAGGGTTGATGTCTTTTTTTCCAGTGCCAGGGATCTTCTGTCCTTTTTTTTTTTTTTTTTTTTTTTTCTGATATTGGGTAGGATGCCCAGAGGCTTAGTTACATAGAGTAATTGGGAGGAAGACTGGAGTAGGAGGAAGATCACAGTGACCAAAATTCTATCTTACACCTGAGACTTGAAGTTTTGCTATCTGGCTGCTAGGGTTGAATAACCTCAAAGCCAGGTAAGTTTGTCAGGTTCATTGTTACATGCTGTGAGGCAGCTATATAGGGGATGAGAACTGGGTGACCAAGAAAGAGCATTTGAGCTTGACCTTACCTCCCACGGAGCACCTCCCTTCCAGAAGGGACCTTTGTCTCATCAGCCAGGGGCTTCAGCCACCCATAGTGGTGGCAGATGCTTTGTGGCCCCTGGGCCTTTTTGTTTATCTTTCTTTAATAAAGGGTTTATTGTTGGCCTTTTGCCCTTTTTGCAGAAATATAATACCAAATGCTTGCTTTTCTTGGGTTTTCTGTAATAGAACCTTGAATAAAGAGTTTTAATCTCCTTCTTCTGACTTTTCTTGTGTGTGTATTTAATGTTTACACATTTATTGTTTCTAGTAATCTGATGAAATGGGTGCTTCTTCAGAACCTACACCAAGAGAGAGAGACCCTGGAGGCCACTGGCCTTGCCTTCTATTAATAAGATGGTGTTCACTTTTGTGTAGTGAGGCTTAGACTAATATTTCATTAGATAGAAATGCTTTGCTGCCAAGAGGAAAGAGTTGACATGACTTACTGATCTATGCCACTGAGGAAGGATTGATGTCTTTTTTTTTTTCCAGTGCCTGGGATCTTCTGTCCTTTTTTTTTTTTTTTTTTTTTTTCTGATATTGGGGATTGAACTCAGGACCTTGCACTTGTCTAGCAGGTGCTTATGCCACTGAGATATCTCCCTGGCTCTTATCTCCTCTTCTGAAAAAAAAATATAGAATTAAAGATTTATTGCACCTTACTTGCTTTCCTAGGTAGTTTGGGTGATGATAATTTGGCATAGAGGCAAGACTAAGTGGCAGTAAAGACAATGGGAGTAAAATTTATGCCCATGAAATTCAGCAAGTATTCCTAAGCAACCACCCTGCCAATGATGGTGTTGAACTCCATGCAGCGCTCCCTAAGCTGTGTGTGGGGGACAATGCCTTGGCCTCATGGGACCCTGTGCATCACATTAATTAGAAAGCATGAGGATGGGATACAGAGTATAACACAGAGCAAACTTACCTATCTTGGTGTGGATTATGATCTACACAAGGAAACACTCTGCATTAAGGTGTTTTTTTTTGGGGGGGACAATATATATCACTTTCCTTCCCTCTCTATGATGAGAACTAATTGGGATATAGGAACTGGGCCAAGAGAATTAAAGTAAAAATTTTATGATTAATAAAGCTGATCTTAACAGTGTGAGTTATATCTGTGGGCAAGTTTCAAAAAGTGAACCATACAATGTGACAGACTCACCCACCTATCACAGATAGCGTTAGAGATCTGCAGTCTTCTCCTCCCCTCAGGCAACACTGAAGCCCTTTGCTTTTTTTCCTGCCACTTGTAGAATGGGGGAGCAAAGAGAGAACTGAGCTACTCGTGTCCAGTTCTTGCATCCTGAATTAGCTACTGAGGGAAAAGTTATGAATGTTGCATTAGAAGATGTTTCTCTATAGGGAGACACTAGAGCAGGGCAAAAGAGATTCTTGCTCTCAGCAAGCTCCAGTAATCAGCTCAGGTTGATCTCTAAGGAGTATATGTCAACTCAATGAATTTTGGGTACAAAATATATATTTAGATACAGAAGGGAATGATCAGGGCCCTGAAAGTTTTATCAGGGAATATTAGTCCGGGCACAGTTTAGTGGAGACAAGTACACAGCTTCAACAGATTGACCAACTGAAATGGAGGTGTTGGTGATGAGCCAGAATGGGGGAAAACTGAGAAACACCTCCTAACAGGACCAATAGGTTGCTCAGGTGGTGGCATATGCAGGTTTCATGGTGCAGGCCCAGCTGAATGAGCTCCCAGGCATTGGCCCAGCCGGGAGGGTGCAGTGCAGTGATGGCCAGTGTGCTGTAGGGGCGAAGGGGCAGTGCTGGGCTCCAGCAAGGTGAGGGTCTCAGCGTTAGGCATCATGAGTGTGCCGAGTCTCCTCTGATTGATTACTAGTACTAGGAGTACTTTCTGGCCTTCTTCTGAGAAAGAACTGCTTAAACATTTTTTTTGTGTGTGGGGTGGGGAGCAAAAAGCAAATGCCTTTTCTGATTTACTTGCTTTTTGTCTTGCCAGCTAAGATGTACTGTAATGCTTTGTTTTGAATTTTCTGTTGCTTCATTGAAAATTCTTTAAAATCCCACAGATTCTGAGAAGGAAACAGAGAGAAAGAGTAACGAACTTTCCAGAAACAATGGATATTTTAAAAATCATATTTTTCTTGATTTTTGAAATACTATTCATGACTTTTTGTAGTGATTTTTCCTTCAAAACATGAAGGAAAAGCATGAAGATTTTTCTTAGGGAGTTGCTACAATCTGTTGACTGTATGGAACATCCGTAACTGGGCAACTGCATGTTATGCAAAGAGAAATGGAAAGAATATTAACTTAACTATGGGTGAAGAAACACATAATTGAGATTTAAATAAAACATTAATGAAAATATATTTCCATTTGATCAATTTTCCTGTGTTTGTATACTCGAGGCTTATATATACTTAAATATTAAAAAACAGTAAACCCAGATTGGTAAATTAGTCATGTCAGGGCAGATTGGCTAATTCTAATTTGATTTAAGTCATGTGTGTGTTCCTGCTGTATTATAATAATGTAGAGTTTGATGTGACTACAGGCAGGCAGACTCTGTATTTTCATTTCTGAGACTCAATGATTTGTCTGCTCTGCGTCTCATAACATGAAATGACCTGTGTGAAATGCTGAACTCAGTGCCTTATATACAGAAAGCTCAGACATAACAGCATGGGGAAATAGCTATTACTGGTTTTAATATGAAAGTGGTTACAAAATAGTGTATAATACATTAGCTATGAAAAATTAGTTATTAAAGTCTTCTTGCATACCAAGTGCTCTTTTAAGAACTAAATATAAGAACTAGGTAGGGAAGAATATATCATGGTTTTATGTCTTATTTAATGTGAGTCACAGAATAGACTGGTACTTGTTACTGTGGTGTATTCTATGGAGAGAAAATCAAGTTAAGGGACAGAGAATAACTGTGCACTTATTTGACCACAGATACCTGTGAGTCATGTGATTCTAAGAACTCAAATAAGCTCTGCCCACTTGCTTCTGCAGCTGAGGACAGTGCTTAGGAAGAGCTTGCTTATCTCCTTTTTAGCTCAGGAACTAGGAGTGAGATTGAAACACTTGCTGGGCTCCCTAAGACACTAAAGTGAGCACGACCTAACTTAGAATCCTCCCTTGCTGGGAAGATTTTGCTATGGAAATTCTTGTAACAATCCTTTTTCTTTGCAGTATTCTGCCATTTTGTGTAATATTAGGCATTTCACATTTTATTTTGGGGAGAAGGACTTGGAAGTACAGTTTTCGGCTCATGCTTGATGAAGCATGTGAACAAGTGGGTGGGTCCACCACCCGGACTTTCATGGCAGGCTCTTGGCATAGACGGCCCTTGAAATTTGAGTTTACATGGTCTGTTGGCTGTGGCTGGCAGAGGAGCTTTGGGTTCATACTTTTACTACCTCCAAATATCATTTTTATTGTCATCCATTTACTTTCTCTTGAAAATTATCTAATTTTGCAGAAGATTCCCTCAGTTTTCTGATTGATTAAATAGTGCTCCTTGTTTCAATATTTTTTTTCTTTTTCATTTATGTATTTGGTACATGTTCTCACCACATAGCTTGGACCCATAGTGATCCTCCTGTTTTCAGCCTCCCTAGTGCTGGCATTACAAGTGTGAGCCACCACATGCATACCTGGGGGTGGGCTCAGCAAGACATGCGAGACCAGGGATCAAACCTTGTTTCAGTTGTTAATCGAGGTGTTTACAAATAAGAATTCTGAATAGTAATGATTGTGAGCCCATATTCATTACTGTCCACTATGTGATTTACATTAAGTCCAAAGATACTTGGATTTGTTTTATAGGATCAAGCAGGATTTTCAACTTATTTCCTAACTATTTTACAAGGGTTAAGAGGTCTGCATTTGCAAAATTGCTTCAGTAGAAGACAATCCTCTCAGAATAGTTACTGTGAGAGGTTTTTTTTTTTTTTTTTTTTTTTTTTGGTGGGACCGTGGTTCAAACTCACAACCTTGCACTTGCCAGGCAGGCACTTGTGCCATAGAGCTATCTCCCCAGCCCTGTGTGAAAGTTTTTATTACAGGAAGAATGAAATTAATGGTATAATATGCTGGCACTCGAAGGAATAATATCATTTTTAAAATGAATTAATATTTTTGCCTATGTATTCCCAAGCTTTTGTCTGTATAGGCTTTCAAATGAGAAAAAAATAACCAACCAACCTTTTAATATTCTTTTCAGGGACCCCTGTGTGGTTCTTTGTGAAAATTGCTCCAATTCGAAATGAACAGGACAAAGTGGTTTTATTTCTCTGCACTTTCAGTGACATAACTGCTTTCAAACAGCCAATTGAAGATGATTCATGTAAAGGTTTGTAATTCTGATGTGTAAAATGCATTTATATTGTTTTGCTATGAGTGTTGCTTTGCTATAGTGAATCTGAGGTTGCCAAGGCAGTTTTTGAACAAAGATCAAGATTTAAATTTTAATTTGAGTTGGGTACGGTACTATGTCACTCTGGAATATACTGGGGGAGGAGAGAAAAATTTGTTTCATAAAGCATTTAATAACACAATTTTTAAATTAACCTTTTTCAATTATATTAGACCGAAGAAAGTGCTGGATAAATCTGATATCATCTCAATTTTCTCAGATTTTTACATGACAAATGGCAGTCATCCTCAAATACTGGGGCAGTATTTGGCCATGTTCATCTGATTTCTATACAAACTTCATAGATTTGACTGAGTTCTAGCACTTCAAGATTATCAGAGCAGATATTAACAATCTTTTTTTCCTTTCTTTTTAAAATGTATTTTGTACAGCGTCTCACTATGCAGTTCAGACTCATAGTGATCCTCCTGTTCTCAGCCTTCCTGGTGCTGGGATTACAGGCATGCTGGATCTTAGTGGCTGGCTCAGCACACCCAGGGCTGGCGTCAGCACAGCATATGGTGCTAGGCAGTGAACCCCAGTCCCTGAACTTGCCTAATCAGGTGCTTAGTCTGTTGAGCTATCTCACCGGCCCTGACATTAATAATCTTTATTTCTGTGGTTTATTGAATTACTTTTGTGGTAAGTTAATTGATTTTGGCATGATTTTAGTGACACTGGGGCCTTGCAGAATATCTCTATGAGGGTCCTTTACTCAACTTTATGGCCACAGATTTTAGTCATATCATCCTTATATATTGTTTGAATAACACTGGAGACTTCAGAAGGGAAATGATAGTTACCTGGAGCAGCTTTACCGCTGATGAGGTCCAGCTCAGAATCCACAAAAGGAGATGGCATGCTGTTCTCAGAGTTCTGGAGTCCAGAATGTCACAGTATCGCTCTCCAGCTTGCACTCAAGATCACCAAGAGCTATTTGTGCTGTGATTCTCCTGGCTCTGTGGCTGAATTCCCAGCTCTACCCAAGAAATTCGTCCCTGTAGATTTCTGAGATGCACCAGAGAGATGAGTGTAGAGTTCAGAGGACAGTCACTTATATCAGGCATGTCTTTCTGGATGTGACAGAAGTTTGAGTGCTAAATGGGCATTATAGGAGGAAATAACCTGTATGTGGATAGTGTCCCAGCACCTGTGGCCTCTGAGAGTGTGTAAAACCCTCACATATTTACATTTGTACATTGGAAGCTCAGAGCAGGATATTTTGTGTGCCAGTGTACCATTGAAAAAACTGTCCAATAACTCAGTAAATCAGTTTCAGCCTACTTTTGCTGTCAAGACTATGGAAGATACCATCTTTCAACCAATCTCTCGGTCTTCTCAACTCCTTTTCCTATTCGTCTCTTGACTGTGATTTCTAGTTTCTGATTCAAAGGTTCTCAGTGCAGCAGGTATCATATGGCAGACTTACTGTCATCATGTACTGTGAAAATGGTTATTTATGCTGCCAATCTAATTCATAAATAATATGCTAAAGATATTCTGGGGATGGGGAGATAGCTCAGTGGCTGTAGTGCCTGCTTGGCAAGCACAAGGTCCTGAGTTCAACCCCCAGTACCAAAAAAAAAAAAAAAAAAAAAAAAAAGATAACTAAAGATATTCTGACATTTATTTTTGAATTCTTGTCTTCAAATTTTCAAATAGATGATTTGGTCAATTCAAAGGTTTTCCTTTTATTATTACTGGAACATCTTACCTAATATGTTGTTTGGAAAGTCTTACGGAGAATGTGCCTTACTGTTACATAAATGTCTTTGTTTGATTTTCATGGAACTTGAGAAGAGATAAATCAGAGTGATACAGTAAAATTCACTTAGGTTTACTTTCCAGAAATAATATCCACTTCATTTAACCTGCCCTAATGATGCATTTAATGATGCATTGCTGATGAGAATTTTGGCACAGATTCCTACATGCATACACCCATGCACACATTTACACACACACACACACACACACACAGACACACAATGCACTCCCTACCATCCAAGGTATTCTTTTGGTCAGCTGTTGATGTTTCCTGTCAGTGAAGTAACATAAGACCGGGTGGGTGGTGCACACCTGCAGTTCCACTGCTTGATGACTGAGGCAGGAGGATTACCTCAAGTTCAAGGCCAGCCTGGGCTCCATAGTGAGTTCAAGGCCATTGGAACTGAACAGTAAGATCCCTTCCCAAATAAACTAAAGAGACAAAAGAAAAGAAATAAATTCAAGTAACATTTGACTTCATTTAGAAAGTTTCCCTTTCCTGCTGCTCCAGGCTTCAGAGTAGGAATCCTCCAGTGGATAACACTTAATCTCAAATATGTCCAGACCCTCCCACTCATCATGTCACTGTGCCCTGGCCTACTTGATTTGGTGGTCTGCTTAGGACAAAGTCAGATTTTATGTTGGTCTGTTTGTGATGGAAGAACATGATAACTCCCCAGGCCTTGTTAGCTCTGAGCCCATAAACTTCAGTTCTGGCTACAAGTGTCAAATCCAGATGGGAAGTGTGCTGCCATATGGCAGTGTTGTTCTGGCTTGCCATTTCTTCTTGGATGCGTGCTCTTGGCTGTGCATTTCTAGGTGACCCAGCTGAGTTTTCAGCACAGTGCCTCAGGTAGCATTAAGAGTCTTAAGAGTCTTGCTGACCCAGGATTGTTTAAGGTTCACTTCTGAGATGCAGTGGAAGGGTGGACAATCTAAAGCCCCAGGAAATTCCCAAGTATTTGCTTTCTGGCACAGTCAAAACAGATGCTTTTCCTCCATTAAATTAGTCTTTTAAATCAATCGTACTTTAGAATTACTTGGTTTTCACTTATTTTACTATACCTAACCTGGGCACTGGAGGCTGAGGTGGGTGTATCTTACCTGTTACACAAGATGTCAGTTTGAGCCAAACATTTCTCCAAAAGCATCCAGGAAGGGGTAAATGCATAAGGCACTTGAGGGTAGGCTGAGCACTTACTCAAGTCCCTGCATTCCACACAGAGCCTCAGGTGCTGGTGACAGGCATTGGGCTTATGCCTCGAGCGCCCTCTCTACTGCTAAGTCTGTCATTTTAGTCTTTCGTAATAGCTCTCCAGCCTCTGACTTCTTCATCTTCACGTTGCTGCTTTTTTAAAAAAAAAATGTTTAATATGTGTGGCCATTCCCTTGTTAAAGTGTACACAGGTGGCATAGCAGGGGAAGTCAGGCTAGGGTTGCTGCTTGGCTGTAGGTGGGAGTTCATGGCTGAAGCGGGGCTCCTGCACTCCAGGAGTTTCACTTCTTCCCCACAGCTTGATTCCTCTTTAATGTGGATTACTAGGAGTGGGCTGCAGGGAAGGTTTCTCTTTCATTCTCTCCTCTGAGAGGCTTGTAGAGCAGAGTTGGAGTGTGAGGACCCAAGCTTTCCTTCTGCATTACTTGTCAAAGGACGAGACGCCCATCCTGTCTCTCCCATCTCACTAAAGAATCTGATATTAAAGGAACAAACTCATTTTCAAAGATCTGTGAGCTTACTTCTACATTCAGTACTTCAACTTGATTCATGTGAAGATCACAAAAGGAATGGAGGACTCCAGAGGAGATTTTTTAAGGGCCAGAGACTTATAATACTCTAGGACACAGGCCCTGATATGCTACTGTGGTTGACAGCCCTTCTCACTCACTTCCGATACTAACATTTATCTCTCTGCCTGTAGGATGATGGAAAGGTAATGAGTGGGTGCATGCTACTTGCATCCTCTGTTTTTGCAGATTGATAGGGACAAGATGGTGGAGAGATACTAATGCAGTGGCTCATGCTGACCACCCATCAGGGCCCATATATCCATTGCTCTCTGATGGATGTTGGTTAGAACATCATTTCCACCAGTATAGTCTGTGACTTAATGTCTAAGAACTAGTCTAGTCTTTGTCTTTCCTGGTGTCCTCAGACATCCTCAGAGGAGCTGGGTTTCTTTCTCATCTGGGAATAATCTCTTTTGACTTAGATAGGATACAGACTGGGGGAAAAGGAGGTCTAGTGGTTGGCTAATCCAGGTTGAAATCCAGCAGCCATTGTGAAGTCAAGGTTAGGGAAGTCGTGTGCCTCCTGGGGGTGGGAGAAGGGACTTCAGCTGACCACTAGGTTGCATGGCACGCATGTCCTCCTTTCACTTTCCTTGCACCCATCTGCTCACATTCTCTCATTTTTCCAATGATGTA
This sequence comes from Myocastor coypus, assembly GCA_004027025.1. Taxonomy (NCBI): domain Eukaryota; kingdom Metazoa; phylum Chordata; class Mammalia; order Rodentia; family Myocastoridae; genus Myocastor; species Myocastor coypus. The sequence goes on along the minus strand of PVJA010003418.1, from coordinate 45,175 downwards.
ATGCTTTCTGTCTCCCCATGGCTCCCACAATTCTGCCTGTGCCCAACTTGCTGATAGCGTTTGATGCCTGGAAGAACCCTGGGCTAGGAGTTTCTTCACTTGAGTTCAGTTTAATATTGCATTTACAAATGTGATGTCATTAGAGGAGTGGGTACAGAAATGCCTGCAAAAATGATGCACAGAAATACTTCTCAATGATTTGTGAAGTGGGTTCCCTATCCTTTGAATTTATTTGTTTGAAGGCCCATACAAGACTAGGACAACGGAAGCAGAAAATGTTGTTTTACATTTATTCAGTACATGCTTTTAAGTATCTTTTGGGTGTCTGGCATTATAATGGGCAGTGGACTTGGTAGGTGAGCAGATAGGTAAACAAATAAAGACAATGAAGATGATCAGAGATTTAATTGAGGTCTGATTGAGGCAACCTTGTGTGTCGGGAGGGACTGGGCAGTGCTGCTATAGGAAGGAGGTTTCTGGGAAAAGCTTTCTTGGGGGAGAAGGATACATCAGCTGCCTTATTTTCCTTGTGGAACATGACATCTGGCTGTCTTTCAGTGCGATCATTTGAGCAAGGTTCTCATTGGGTTGTCATCTCCAAACTGGACAATGAGAGACTCATTCTCTCTGTCTCTATCTCTGTCTCTGTCTCTCGGTCTCTCTCTGTCTCTCTGTCTCTCTCTCTGTCTCTCTGTGTCCCCCCCCCCCTCTTTTTGTGATACCATGGATTGAACTTAGGACCATGAGTTTGCTAGGCAAGTGCGTTTTCTATTGAGCTATCTCCCTGGCCCAAGACTCATTTTCTTTTCTTTCTTTCTTTTTTTTTT
>PVJA010003418.1:0-44248 GCA_004027025.1 Myocastor coypus | reverse complement strand
TAGCATATTTAAACTCCTCCAGTGGTTCCACACAGGTTTTAGGATGAAGTTCAGAGTTTTAAACTTACCTTTTAGGTTCTTACTGCCTATGTTCTTTCTGTTTTGTCCCCGGATATCCACTTCAGTGACTTGAGGTCACTCTGTGCAATCCATCTCCTATAGGCCATAACCTTTCATTCAGCTGTTTGGAATGTCTTGGTCTTCTCTGGCATATTATCATTATTATCACTACTATTAGTTTGCCTTTGTAGGTGTGTAGTCTGTGCTATGTGAAACCTTTCCCTCTGCAATCCACCCAGCTCCTAGTCATCTTTTGCTCTCATGTCTCGTCTCACAAATGTCCTTTGTTGGCTGCTTAGCTTGGATTAGAAATGCCTTCCCTAGAAAATCTTGGCTATGGCATTCTACCTTTGTCTCTGTCACTGGACTTTATTTGTCAGTCTTCTCTACTGGAGTACACTGTCTGAGGGCAGAGTCCGCATCATCTTCATTTTGGTAGCCCCAGTGGCCTAGTGCTGTGCCAGGTACCTAGTAGATTGAGTTTTCGGATCAATACACAAATGAAAGAATTTCTTTTTTTCATGTGGCTTAGCCTGTGTCTGTTGTCCAGGAAGAATGGGATGGCTTAGGAACTTGAGAGAGAATTTCCTTTCTTCTTTCCCTGTGTAGAGCATGAAGAGGAACTTTCACATTGCCTGCCCATTTCCTATCCAGCACGCACTTAGCTTGTCCCATTCTCTACTCAGCCAGCTGAGAACCAGTTCCTTCAAGAGCTACAGTCTTAAAAAAACCGTGGGTAGGCCAGACATCAAGGGTCTGGGCTGAGCCCAGGGAAAGCTCAGTGGTCCAGAACCCTCAGAGGTCCCTGTCCTGGGTGTCTGCCCTGCTTTTCCCCTCTCATTGTTGTTTTTCAGTGGAAGCTACAGTAGTGGTGCTGGTGGTGCTGGGCTGGGGGCAGAGCCCTTGCTGATGTTTGCTGGTACAACTGTTTTCTACCTGATTAAAAATATACTCTTCATTCTTGAACACTTTTGCTGAATTTGATTCCAGCTTTGTTTTGAGCTGAAGGAGAGCCTGCTTCTGAAAGTGATGAAAAAAACATCTAGCCCGTGGTTCTTGCAGGCACAGTTCAATGGGAGTGCTCATAAATGGTGCACATAGGAGAGATGGCAGAGACGCTGTGGAATCTGGGCTGTGCCCTGCTGCTTGCATTAATGGGACTTCCACAGCCTAGGTGCTATGTACCTCTTCCCAAAGTGCCTGTCAGTCCTCCATCTCTGCTGAACAGCATGAGAGTAGATGAAAGATTTTTTTTTTTTTTTTTTTTTTTAAGGACAGTGCCGGGACTGGGGAGATAGCTCCGAGGCACAAGTGCCTGCTGGGCAAATGCAAGGTGGTGAGTTCGAACCCTGGTCCCACAAAAAAAAACAAAAACAAAACAAAACAAAACAAAAAAAAACAAAAAACCAAAAAACCAACTAATTTGGTGATTTTGTTATGTTGGCCAAACTTTATCTAGATCATGATTGTTAAAGATACCATGTATAAAAAGAGGCTGTTTTGCTTCTTCAATCCATTCTCCTTTGGATTTTAAAGCTAAAATTTAGAAGATCACTGTTTTGCTGGAAGGCGTACTAGAAACTCAAAGGATTAAAAAATGAAGTTGCCATTATGTGAAAATAGCTGTGTGTTCTATTTAGCCCAGGCCCCCAAGTGTTTAGGGCTCTTAAAACCCAAGCTTGGCCTTGAGAACCCTGATAACCTTTCTGGGTCTTAGGGGGTGGGGGCCATGGTCCTAACTTTCATTCAAAAGGGTGATTAGCTCTTGGCATGGATAGTGGTCTTTGGAGCTTTTAAGAGCAGTGCAGACCTCAGACTCCTTAGATTTTTAAACAAGTTCAGTTACCAACCATCCTTCCTCTTTCTTTAAACAGACTATTGTCAACCAGTGCTTTTTCCTCATCTCCCCAGGATCTGAATTAGTTTCTTTTCTTGGGGGGTGGTCCATTTAAATCCCATACTGGTTATTATTGCAATGTTAAACACCAAGAGCACTAGAAACAGCCTGAGGCAAGTCTGCAAGTTAGGAAACATGTCCCTGATATGAGCTGTTAGAGAAGCCTTGGTGCAGAGTGGAGAGAGCTGGATGCTAGATTCTTTCACATCGTCTCCATGGTCTGTGCTCTAGTTTCCTTATTTATAAAAAGATACCATCGTAGTTTTCTCTTTTTGCTGGGACAAATACTCAACACCCAAAATGAAGGAAGGAAAGCTTTATTTGTTTAGCTCACAGTTGGTGGAGGTTTTAGTCATATTCAGCTGGCTTCAAGACAGATGGCCCTTGGCACAGAGCAAGCTTTCATGGCTGTGGCCAAGAGCAGAGAGCAAAGGGAGTGACAGCAGCTCAGACAGCTAGCTAGCCTCTCTCTCCTCTTCACACTGTAATGCAGTATATGCTCCAGGGTACTCACACCCATAATCCCAGCACTGGATCAAGAATCAATCACAAACTCCAGAAGCCACCCCATAACTGCATGAGGTTTTGGGGGTACAACTAGACACAAATCATGACAGGTACTAAACTTGCCCTATTTATGTTTAGGAGGAAGTGCCAGTAGATAGTAAAAATAAATTACCACACAAATTTGTGTAAACCAAAATGCTTTTCTGTCCAGTGAATCTTGCTGCAAGTGTTTGCAAGTGACTTAGGAGACCTCTTAAAGAAGCAGGACATGTCTGTTTCTGACTGCAGGGCTATGGATGTGCCTGTCCCTGCTGTGTTGGTGTATTTTTGACCCTGTGTTTTGCTTTCACACGTTTCAGGCTGGGGAAAGTTTGCTCGGCTGACCAGGGCACTGACCAGCAGCAGGGGTGTCTTGCAGCAGCTGGCCCCCAGTGTGCAGAAGGGTGAAAATGTCCACAAGCACTCCCGCCTGGCAGAGGTAAGGCAGCAGTGGGGCTCATCTCAAGGGCACTGCTCAGGGTTGCATGGGGTGAGAAAGTGGCACAGAGCTGGAGCGCTGGCTTGGAAGGGCCGCTTAGGACCCCTAGAGTCTTGTCTTGGGTGGGCTGCATGATTTATAATTTTGAGTAACTGACATTGCTTTGAGCTTTGTACTTTCACATCTATAAAACCAACACACATAATGGAAAAGCTCTGTTTTAACCTGCACTGGATTCTAGGTGTCGATTCACTTTTGAGGGGCATGAGAAGGGAGCTAGAAGCTCTTCCTGTACTGTACATCAAGGAGTTTTTTACTTACAAACTATAGGCATTTTTGTTATTTGAGCAATATATGCACTATTGCAGAAAAGTAAGGCGCAGGAATTGAAAAGAAGAAATTCAGAGTTACCTGTAACCACATTGATCACACAGTTTTCTTACATTTCTTGTGTACTTTCAACATTTTTTGTTGTGTTTGTTCTTTTTCACACATTAATGTTGAACATTAAGATTCAGCTAAGAATCAATGTGCACAGTGAATGAGGCTATGTTGTGTTTTGTTCATTTTATATAATTATAAACCTTTTTCCAGGTAAATATGCTTTACTTGATATTGTAGCACTTGCTTGTTTGTTTGTATGTTTTTGCTTTACCAGGGATTGAACTCAGGACCTTGTGCTTGCCAGGCAGGCGAGATTCTTGATATCATTATAACCTGTGTAGTTAAGAAATTTCAGATGATGGTAGTGGTTCTGTCCCATGGTTGCTATGATCTCGCGTGATGGTAACCTGGCTAGGCCACAGTACCAAGTTATTAAGCAAACACTAATCTAAGGGTTCACATGGAGACATTTTTGTAGATATTTTGCAGGTAAAATCCAGGAGCTCCTTTCTTGCACATATTATAATAGGCTAGTGTTTCCCATGACGCCCATGTGTGAGAACTCCTTTACTGCAAACCATTGCCGGAATGCCATTTTTGCTACATCTGTAGTAGTCAGGATTCTGCCAGAGAAGCACAGCCAGCAGAATATTTATGCAGGAAGAGTTTTATTGTGGGGAGCTGGCTGTGCGGCTGTGGCGCTCGGCTCGCAGAGCAGGTGAGCAGGCTGGAAACTCTTGGGAGATGCTGAATCTGAAATCCATAGGTGAGTTCTCTGTCCTCAGCAAAACCTCAGTTCTGCTTTTGTAGCCTTTTGACTCATTGGACAAGGTCTACTTAGGATTATAGAGGACATTTTTGTTTCCTTGAAAGCAGCCTCTTTTAGACGTTAATCACATCTACAAAATACCTCCATGTGAACACTTAGATTAGTGTTTGCTTGAAAACTTGGTACCATAGCTGAGGCAAGTGAACACCAAAACCACTGCAGTACCCTCTGTATTAACTTTGTGCCCATTTTTTTTTTTTTTTTGGTGTAAGGTCTCACTATGCAGCTTGGATTCCTCGTGTTTCTCCTGTTTTCAGCCTCACCAGTGCTGGGATTACAAGTCTTTACCTCTGCACCGGGTCCCAGTGGCCAGCTCATTGTGCCCAGGGGTGGGACTGGCACAGCATGTGGTGCTGGCCATCAAGCCCCAGTCCCTGTGCTTGCCTAAGCAAGCACTTAGTCTGTTGAACTATCTCGCTGGTCCCATACCCTGGAATTTACATGCTGTGGTGTACATAGTCTGATATGAATGCAACATGTATTATATGATAAGGGGATTAAGAAAGGAAAGTTGAACTGATATGGCAAAATAAGAAAAAAATATAACTCCTAGTCTTTTTATTCTGTTCTATGTCTCTTTTTACATATCTTTTTGAGTCTATGGCACAATGACAAGCTAATTTTTATTCTTTTGATAAGATGCAATGCTCTAGTATCATCTAATGTACTATAGAGTTTATTATGCTTGTTCAAAACGAAGGAAGGAAATGATAGCAATATTTTTGCCTTCTTGTCTGGATTAAGTAATTGCACATTGATTTCAATATAAGGCAAAAATTTAAGTCTCATCCCAGGGTTAAGCTTCATTTAGTCTGGCCAAGGCTTATTGATTTTATTGATCTTTTCAAAGAACTGGCTTTTGCTTTCTTAAGTTGCTGTTTTAGATTTCATTGCTTTCTGCTATGTTTTTTGTTATTTGTTTTAGTCTGCTCACCTTAGTTTCCTTTACCCTTTCTAGTTTCTTAAGGCAGAAGCCTTAAGGCAGAAGATTATTGCTATCTGATCTTTATTCTTTCGGTGCTAGAAAGAATTTTAAGGGGATTAGTAGAGAAACTGCCCTTTAGGCACTGATTTTACTGCATGCCATACATTTTGATAAGTTATATTTTTCTTCATTTAGTTAAATATATTTTTTTCTTGAAATTTTTTCCTTGGTTTGTGTGTTATTCAGAAATATATCTTTTAATCTTCAAACATTTTTGGATTTTTAAGATTTTTTTTCTAATTTATTTAATCCATTGTGGTCTGAGAGCAAGAACTGTTCAGTTTTTTTTTTTTTTTTCTTTCTCTACTGGGAATCAAACTCAGGACCTTATACTGTTGAGCTGTATCTGTGGACTCAAGAACTGTAAGACTTTTATTCTCTTTTTTTAAAACCGGTACTGCAGTTGTACTTAGGTCCTTTATGCAGAGCTACATCTTCAGACCTTAATCTTTATATTTATTTATTTTTTAGTCTTTTTATTTTGAGCCCTTTGTCTTTTATTTGTCTTTTGCCTAAATTTCTAAAATGCCCACAGTGGGCTTGAATTTGCATTCCTCTAGTTTCACTTTCAAGACTGCCAGGATTATAGGTCCATGGCACAATGACAAGCTAATTTTTATTCTTTTGATAAGATAACATTCTTTATGGAGCTGCAGGTGACAGTGGTGGTGTACAGGGCTGAGCAAACTGCTCCTGTCATTGTCAGGAAGTAAAAGAGAAAGAAGGGGCTGGGGTCTCACAGTCATTTTCAAGGCCACACCCCCGTGACTGGCAGACTGGCAGACTTCTCACTAGGCCTCACTCTTTAAGAGTCCACCACCTTCTAGTAGTGCCAAGCTGGGACTGAGCCTTTAACATATGGTATTTTGGTGAGGGGCATTTTACAGCCAAATTATAGCAGCTGTTGTTAGGATGATGTAGTGTACAGATGTCCAAATATCCAGTTAATTGATGGCACTATGGAGTTTAGTAGTATTCTTACTTATTTTCTACCTGCTGGATCAGTCCATTTCTGATAGAAGGGTATTGAAGTCTTCAACTATAGTAGTGAGTTCTCCTGTTTTTCCTCGCTGTCTTCTTTCCTTGCATATTCTGATAATTAGCTGTTGGGTGCCTCCACATTAAGTGTTGCTGTGTCTTTGTTACGGCTTATAACTGACATCCCCCAAAGCCTCATGTGCTCCTACATGGGGCTTTTGGGAGCTGGCTGGATCTAAGGTATGTCAATGTGGATTAAGGGTGTATGGTAATAAACTAGCCCACTGATTAGAATTAGCATAGCTCTGGGTGTGGCTGATTGGATTTACTGAAAACAGGAGTCCTGTCCTGACTCCTGTTAAGCTAAAAGGGACAGGCAAATGTACTTTTGCTACCGCAGCTGTTCACTGCCTTCTGCCTGCTTTACCATGGACTGTTACTACTCTGTGATGTTCCTCTGCCATGCCATCCTGCAATGGAGATAGCTGGTTATGGATTGTAACCTCTACAGACTGTAAACTGACAAAACCTTTCTAACTTTCGCATCAAGTGTTTTGTGTCAGCAATGAAACAAGTAACTAACACTTCTTGGACAACAGGCCTTCATATTATGCTAATTCTCTTCTTCTTTATCCCTGATAAATTTCTTGTTGAGTCAGTTGGAAATTAATATGGCTATTCTTGCTTTCTTTTATTAGCATGATGTCTATCTTCATCCCTTTACTTTTTAATGTATATACAGTGTATTTTCATACTTACATGGATTTCTCAGTTTTTGTTTGATTTTGCTATCTACTGTTTTTCTGCCTTTTTGGCTTAAGCTTTATTTATTTATTTATTTATTTATTTATTTATTTATTTAATGTACTTGGTATATTATGCAGCTCGGACTCATAGCGATCCCTCTATTTTCAGCCTCTCCAGGATTGGGATTACAGGCATGTGCCACCATGCCTGGACTTTGGCCAGCTCAGCGCACCTGGGAGAGGGACCCGGGTGGCATGTGGTGCCGGGGATCAAACCATGGTCCCTGCACTTGCCTAGGAAAGCACTTAGTCCACTGAGCTATCTCATCAGCCTGGTTTAAGTATTTTTATTACTGCATTTTTTTCCTTACCACATCAGTTTTTCTTCACCCTTATCCTTTTTCTTTTTGGCCTCTTTCTCTTCTTCCTCTGTTAGTAGCTGCCCTAAACCTTGCAGTGAACATTTACAAATAGTCCAAATTTACATTCCGCTGTACTCCTTCCTGGGTACTGCAAATATTTAATAATACTAAAATATTCGTCCATTATATTTCTTATAACATTACTTTTATTAATTTCATTTATTCATAAGTATATATGGAAATAGCAAATGTATTACTATTGCTATTACTATTTTATTTTTTTTAAAGGATAACTGTAGATCAATGATTGGTTATCTTTTTCTTAACTTACTTTCTTTCTTTCTTTCTTTCTCTCTTTATGTTATGGTGAGCTCAGCCTGCCTTGGAGGTAGGGATGGTGCAGTATGTGGTACTGGGGATTGAACCACAGTCTCTGCGGTTGCCCAAGCATGCCTTTAGACTGCTGAGCTATCTCACCAGCCCCGCTATTATTATTTTAATAAACTTTTTTATGTTAGATTGATTATGAATAAGAAAAATAAAAATTGTTTTATCTTTACTTATTCTTTCTCTGATCACATGTCTGTCTAACAGCTTCTTTTGACATTCTGGCAAGGCAGATGCACTGCCAGTGAATTTACTCAGCTTTCAATTGTCTGAGGAAGTCTTGCTCTCCTTTCACCTTTACGGGATGATTTTTACCATGTGCAGGATGCTGTGCCAAGAGCTCCCTTCGCCCCCACCTCAGATACTTCTTTTCACTTTTGTCTGCTTAAGTGATTTATGAAAGGTTAGGTATTTCTTTTGCTTCCCTTCTGACCTTCATTCTAAGCGCTTTCATGAAATTGTATGTTGGAACCAAACTCACTTAGTTACCCAAGTAGCTGGGATTTCAGGCATGTGTTACTGTATCATATTACCTTTTCTAACATTCTACATTCTTGTCAACACTGTTTTAGTTTTTAAGACAATATTCTAACAGGTGTGAGGTACCATCTCTGTAATTTGCATTTCTCTAGTGAATAGTGATTCTGAGCATGTTTTACATACTTGTTTCTCATTTGTCCTCTCTTGATAAATGTCTATCCTCATTCTATGAAATGAACTCACAGGAACTTGTAAAACTAATAGATTATCCTGTGTCATTCACCTAGCTTCTATCAATGGTGATATATTATGTAGCTAGATGTAGTGTAATATCAGAATCAAGAAACAGTCACATGTAGAATATTGTTAAAGTAAAAATCATATCCAGATCTCATCAGTTTTTAGCTATACTCATGTACATATGTATTTCTATGCAATCTCTTTTCTCCCCCATTCCTTCTGCTTGCTAAATATTTCTCCACTATTGGCCCTGGAATTTATTCAGTGCATAGATCTGTGTGACTGCCAGCACAATCAAGATTTAGATTTCTTCGGTTGCCTCTGGGGGACTTCTTATACAAGCCCCTTATGATCAGATGCTGGCCTGTCCCTGTTTCTCAGAAGCTATTAATTTGCATTGCATTTCTCTAATCTTGTCATTCTGAGGATGTTATATAGATGCAGAATGAGTCCTTTAAGACTAGCTTTTCAAAAAAACAAAAAACAAAAACTAGCTTTTCATTAGCATAGTTTTGTAGCATCCATCCAAGTTATTGCATGTACTAGAAGCTGGGCTTCTTTTCCATTGTATGGCTATACTTTGTTAAACCATCCCCCATCATAGGACCATATGAGCTATTTCAAATTTCTTGCCATATAAAGGTACTATGAATATAGAGATTTTTGTGTGAGTGCATGTTTTCATTTTTCTGGGTTAAAGGTTCATGAGTTTGATTGCTTGGTTTTGCATGTATTTGTGTATATGCAAATGTGTACTTAGTTTTTTAAGAATATTGTCAAGCTTTTTTCAGTTGTAATTGACCATATCATTTTATCTCCCCCCAGCAATCTATGAAAATATAGTTTCTCTGTATCCTTACCAGCATTGGTGTTCTTTTCTTTTCCCTGTTCTAATGAATATGTAATAATATCTCACTGTGATCTTTTGTTTTGTTTTCTTTTTACCCTTTTGTGGTTCTGGGGATCAAGCCCACAGATTTTGCACTGAGCTACATCTTCAGATCTTTGTATTTTTATTTATTTATTTTTAAATTTCAGATAGAGTCTTCAGTCACCCTGAAAGCTGGGATACAAGGTGCAAGCTACCACACCCAGCTTTAGTGGGTGCTTTATTTGTATTTTAGTAATGGATAAGCATGCTGTACATCTATTCCAACTTTTTATCTTCTTTGGTGAAGTGTTAGTTCTTTTTTTGTTTTCTTTGCCAGTTTTCTCCATGGGCTCTTTGCTATTGTAAAAGAGTATATTGTTTACACTCTTACCAGCATGAAGGAGAATGCCATCTGTTTTGTGCATGCGTCATGTGAGTTGATAGTTAAAATGTTCAAGTTTTCTCTGTCTTGTGGCTTATGGCATTTCATTTTGCTTTACATTTGACGAATTGCAATTGAAGTTCAACTTTTAAAGTGTTTATTAGACTTTCAGATTTTTCTTCTGTATATTTTCTGTAAACAGTCTTTGCTTATATTTTTCCATTAGGAAAATTAGTGGATTTTTAAAAATCATTTAGGAATATTCTTGGTTGTATACCTGTCAATAAAACTTTCTGCCTAAATATTATTTGTGTAATGCTATAGATGCTTTCTTAGAGTCAGTACCTGCCTAGTACATTTTTTCCATCTCTTTATTTTATAACCTTTCTGTGTATATCTTAATCTATGTATACCCAAGTCTTGCTCTTAATTAACAACATCAACTAGGCATGGTGGTACACACCTGTAATTCCAGAGGCCAAAGCAGGAGGTGTTACGTTTGAGGCCAGTGCAAGCTACATTGCTGGAAACATTTGAAGAGAAAAAAACAGATCATGAGCATGAGTGACAGCGATACTTGAGTTTTACAGTGTTTATAACTGCTCTGCCACCCTACTACTATGCAAACACGATATCAAGTAAACATAGATGGGATAACCAGTCCTTCCAATAGTTCTCTAGGCAGATATTGCTATTGTGTAGATTACGAAATTGAACACAGAGGGAGTATATTGTTAGTAAGTGGCAAGAATAGGATTTGCACTCAATCTGACTCCTGAAGTCATACTCCTAATGTGAAGTGAAGGATTTAATCTGCGAGTGCTTACTGTCAGTACTGATATATTTGGGCTTCTTTTTAGTGTTTAATTTTGTATTTTCCACTTACCTCCCCCGTTTTCTGATTTTTCCTCAATTGCAATTTTCTCTATGGGTTTGAAAGATATGCACTATATTTGTTCTCTTATTAATGTTATACTTAAACAACATTTTAACATGTATGCTTAGTATAGTCAAACACTTTCCTGCCAAGGACTTTAGAATACTTTAAGTCTGAAGTGGTTATCTGGCATTTGCATTGTTCCTTAATTTTATCTTTCCTACTAGCCATTATTATTTTATTGTATAGTTACTGCCTAATTTGATTTATCAGAAGTGTATCTGTGAGTAGATCCTCAGAAGAGTCTAATTATAACAAAAAATTCTTGTCTTTACATATCAAAATACTTCTTTATTCTTTCTCATCACTTAAATCATAGTTTTTCTAATCGTTAACTTCATGTTAATGCTTATTTCTCTTGTTTACTTTTTCATTGTGTTATTTTACTTAGTAGTTTCTTTGTAGATTCTATATTATTTATTTTTAGAAGTTGTTTTAGTTTTTTTTTTTAAGTAGATGAACAGCTATTTAGTTTCTGCAAATACCCTTCTCTATACACCAGCGGGTGTGACTCGTAGGACTTCTGTGGTGCGCTTGCTCTTTGGTAAAAACAATAAAGGCAGTGGGAAGTGATGAGAAGTCCTTAAACATAGATCTCAGTGTAGTTAAACACTTGCCCACGTGATATAGTCACAAATAAAATCTTTTACTGAAATAACGTTGGGCAACAATTTTGCTCTCGACCTATTTTGCTGAGCATTTCAGCTGTGTTCTTTCAGCTTTTGTTTTTCAAATTTATAATTACTAAGAATTAAAAGTATGGTTACACCACAGAAATGTTGCCATCAGTTTTGACTTGTGTCTAGTCATCCCCCCTAAAGCCTCATGCAATTATGGGGCATACTTCTAGAGCTGAGGATTTAACCCTGAAAGGAAGCAGCAAAGAAGCTGTAGCAAACAAGGCAGTTGTTCTATGTCTCATGATGCTGAAGGAAAGGGCTTGTGTCCAAAGAGGGCTTGAAAGGAAGAAAAGAAAGAAACAAAGGCAGAGAGGAGGCATGAAGCTCCTGAGGAGGTAGGGGACGGAGCAAGTGGACAGTTTCTGTATTGGAGCAAGGTGAGTAGGTGGGTAAGGATGGTAAGGATGGAGAATGACCTGTAGAACTCTGGCCACTGGAGGATGCAGGAATTTCATGGTTTTTCTTTTCTTTTCTTTCTTTTTGTTTTCCAGTGTTTCATAAGGCAAAATATGAGCTAAAATGAAGTTAGCAGAAGGCAGGACTTAAAAGCTTAGAGGAAAACATTATGGTATCTCATTCTTCTCAGTCAAATTACTTTGTATGGTGATATCCACTTGACTCAGAAGAGTTTCAGGGTGAGCAGACATTGTCTTGTTTTTTCCTTAGCTAGTCTTAGCATAGTTGGCTGCATAGTCTATCTTAAGGAAGACAAATTCTGGCCAGTGTGCCTGGTTGGGGAATTAAATAGAGAAATCCTAGAGAAGGGCTGCAGTACTTGCCTTGAATCAGGAGTGATTTCAGATAACAGGATGGCATGTTGAATCATTCACGGGATCTGTAGATCTGCAGTTATCTATGAGGAATTGGCATACAGATAGTCCTCATTTAATAACACATCAGTTTACTGTTTGGGCTTGGGACCACAGTGTGCTCTTCAGACTCACAACTTGGTACTCAGGCTTATGACTCATCTTTTTTTTTTACGGTACAGTTCTAGATACTTTGTTTATAGAGTATTGTTGTCTGCTTTTATATAATGTATCTTGTTTATGCAGTACTGTAATTTTTCTGGTTGTATTATACTGTACTCTGTGGTAATGTAGTTTTATGTTATATGTCACAGTGCTCATGTAAGAGTTATGCAAATAAAGGCAAAGTCATCAAGTTGAGGCTTTTTTTGATAATTTCGTTGTTTTAAATATTGTAATACATGTACAGCATACAATTACTCATTTAAGGATCAACTCACTTAAGGGCCTCATCACCTTATCCCAGGCAGAAATGGAACTTGTTATTAACTGAAGCATATCCATACAGTGGAACCTAGATATGGGCTTAAGGTCCAATTTGTAAACTGCTATGTGGCTGTGAGCAAATAATCTAACTCCTGAGGAGGCCATTTTCTCAATCTGTAGATATGTGACCCAGTAGACTTTCTCACAAAGGTGTATGAGAGGTGATAATGAATGCTTTGTGTTCTGAAAGGTGGCTTGTGGTGAGATTCATGTCCCAAGCTCCCTGTTTTTCTGCTTGTTCATCCCCTACAGGATTCAGCCTGAGTCACTTCTCCATTTGTCCATCTGCAGAACCTCCCTCACAGGATGATTCTAAGCAATAAAAATGCAGTACATTGAGGACATTGGAAGTAAATGCACTAGAGACAGGTGATAGATTAGTTAGATTTTCCTATTCTTCATTAAGGAAAAAACCCTAACCCTATTTCTTCCATAATCAATATTGAAGATGCCCATTTTAGCTTCATCATTAAAGGCCTGTAATGTGTGCTTCCTGTGGGCAGAGCTTGGCATCACATATTATATGAGCAGGGCGAGGAAGATTATAGTTTTATGCCTTTGGAGAACTCCCAGTTGGTTCAGGTGATAGGACAGATACCAGCCTGTTCTTAGGAAATGCAGCCCAAAGAGCTGTCAACTCTCTGCCTCTGGAAGCTTCTACTCAAAGACAGTCCAGAGGAAGAAATTAAAAGCATGTACTCATACCAGTAAGGGTAGGAAAGAAGTGAGGGAGTTCCCTGTGCCACGGTCCCTTGAACCACTAGACCAGCTCATTCCTTGGGAGCAGCCTGCCTCCCCAGTGGGAGAAATTCAGATTCTCTGCAGAGATTGCAAGGCATCACTAAGGATCTCACACAGGGCACACACTTAGTCAAAGCCTGTATCCCACTGGTTTTGGCTCTGTACCCAGAGATTGCCCCTCTTCAGCCCCTTCCCAGATGACAGTACACTGTATGGGAAATATTTCAAAGAATCAACAACTGGGATCTCATCCTAATGAGAAGTTTCTGCGCGTCAAATGAAATCACCCACTGAGTGAAAAGACAACACACAAATTGGGGGAAAAAAACCTGTCTTAACCAACAATCACTCAGAAAATGGACATCTATCCAGAATATATAAAGAACTAAAGATTATCTGGCCCCCAAAATTCAAAGATCCAATCCAAAAATTGGTATCTGAGATTAATACATACTTTTCAGAGAAAGAAACACAAATGATAAATAAATACATGAAGAATGTTTCATAGCACTGGTCTTTGGGAAATATAAATTAAAACAATACTGAGATACTGTCTCACTCCAGAGAGAATGGCTATCACAAAGAAATCAACTAATAGCAAATGTTGGAGAGGCTGTGAGGAAAAAGAAACTCTTCTCTGCTCTTGGTGGGAATATAGACCGGTACAACTACTATGGAAATCAATTTGGAGACTTCTAAAAAACCTAGGATTGGCAGTCCCATTTAACCCAGTCATTTCCCCCTCTGGATATTTTTCAAAAAGGACCCAAACATGGGTGATATGTGCACCCATACAGACAAGTCAGGGTAGGAAAGAAGTGAGGGAGTGGCCTGTACCATGGTCCCTTGGACCACTAGACCAGCTCATTCCTTGGGAGCAGCCTGTGCTCCTAAATACAGACAAGTCATGTGCACCCAAACAGAGGTAAAAAAGAAGAGGAAATTATGTGAGGATAGCTGAGATGATTGTTCCACTAATTTCTCTCAGTTTTTTGAAAGTAGCAGTTAATGTTTAGTTTTGACTAATTCTAATATTTATAATCTGAACAACTACATCAAGGACAGCAATGTACAATATAAAAACCACAGTTAAAAACCTTTTATCTTGTTCTTCTGTATGTGTACCCTTTCTAATGTCTTACCAAGCATTATTATACTCTCTTTAAACTAAATTAAAAAGTAAAAAAGTAAAAAGGACAAGAAAAAAATTAAAATGTATTGAAAGGAAGAATTAATGTTTAATTGTTTGACCAGTCTTGCATACCTATATGTGGTAATTTGAACAGAAAAATTTGGTCATAACAATATGTAATCTAACAACAATTTATTATTTTCTATTCTTGTTTTGAAATTCTGTACCATTTGTGTTGTATGTTACTTTGTATCTGTCTTTGTTTTTATTTGTTTTTTATTTTACTCTTTAAAATAAAAAAAAGCATAAAAGGATGCACACAAGTCATGTAGGCTATTCGTATGGATCTATTTCTAGATTATTTGCTCTGTCCCATTAGCCCATGTGTCTGTTCTTCTGTTAATATCACACAGTCTTAATCACTAAAGCCACATACTGTCATGAAATCAAGCACACTGATTCTCCCACTTCCCTCCTTAGTTTTAGGTAGGTTTGTTTTTAAAAAAATATCATGAACAGAAAAAGTCCATGGTGGTTTAGAGTTCTGGGTTGGTTTCACTTCAAGTCTGTGGCCCATGGAGAGGGCAGGCCATCATGGTGAGAATGTGCTGCAGAGCAGGCTGCTCACACGGGGAGTAGGAGGCAAAGAGAGCACGGGCTGCGGTGCACAGCCCCTTTTGTGACCATTCTCTCAGCGATGGAAGGACCTCTACAAGGCCCTACCAGCTGCCAGTAGAGCCGCCCATGACCAGCATGGAGTTGTGCACCCAGCCACACTAGCACCGTGGTCTGTATTCCCTTTCCTTGATACAATTTCTTATTGCAGGTAGCAATTCATTTAATGATCATGAAGTTCTTGGCCTCAGCCCTTTTCTATTTCTTAAATTTCTTACCTTTCTCTTCTTTACTTTCTGCAAGGTCACTTTGAATTTATCTCCCTTTTTGAGGACTTTGTATTCATAATTTCCATGTGAAGTTCTGTAGTGTGTCACTCCTATTGCTGCTGTAAGGAATTACCTTGGACATGTTTATTATCTTCAGGTCAGAAGGCTTGAATGGATCTCACTGAATTAAAATTGAGTGATGTGAGGGCTATGCTTCTTTCCAGAGTCTCTAGAGGAGAATTAGTGTCCTTGCCTTTTCTTCTTCTTCTTCTTTTTTTTTTTTCTGTCTTTTTGAGACAGGGTCTTGCTATGCAGCTCAGGCTGGCCTTGAACTCACTTTTGTAGCCCAGGCTGGTCTCGAACTCATACTGATCCTCCTGCCTCAGCCTCCCAAGTGCTGGGATTACAGGTGTGCGCCACCATGCTGGGTTTTCCTTGCCTTTTCTGACTTCCACAGACAACTGTTCTCTGGCTTCTGTCCTCCCTTCTTTACCCTCAAGGCTAGTAATGTGGGCTGAGATTTCTCACACCAAACTGCTCATATATATCATTTGCTCCCTCAGATGCATTTTTTCTGCTTTTTAAATTTTTATTTTATTAGTGTAGTATGTCTGAATACTCTTTTATTTGCTGTTGTTGATCTGAGGATGGAAGCCAGCACCTTGTGTAGTATGTGCTTGTAGTATGTGCTTGTAGCTCATATCGAACACATTCATCATGAGGAGCTGGACACATACGTATCACATCTTGGCTCTTTTTACTTCATCGTCCCTTCATCCTTTCTGTAAAATGCATGCTTCCCTGCTTCCTATGGTCTACATTTTATTTTTCCCTTTAAGTTTTATGTATATGTCGTGTATGAGGCATTTCCATACTAAGTTCCAGAGTGATTGTGCTAGTTTACATTCCCACAAACAATGTAGAAGAGTTCCTTTTGCCAGTAGCCTCACCCGCATTTGTTATTATTTTATTTCTTATTGATTGCTATGCATCCTGGAATGAGATAGAACATCAGTGTTGTTTTAGTTTGGGCTTCTTTAAGGACAAGAGATGCTGAACATTTTTTTTTTTTCATGTACTCATTTATCATTTATACTTCTTCTGGGAAGTGTCTTCTTATTACAGTCTGTCCTTTTTTACTGTGTCTTTTAGTTTTGGGAAGTATAATTTTTTTAGTTCATTATATATTCCAGGTGTTAGTTAAGTGGTAGCTGGCAAAAGCTTTCCCATTCTGTAGGTTGCCTCTTCAGTCTTTTGATTCTTTCTTTTACTGTATAAAAACTGTGTGTGTGTGTGTGTGTGTGTGTGTGTGTGTGTATTTTAGGGAAGGGTCTACAGGGTGTTCAAGGTCTCACTCCTAGATTGGACTCATAGTGATCTGCCTGTTTACAGGTTCTCAAGAGCCAGAATTACAGGTGTACACCACTATGCCCAGCCTCAACTGCCATCTCAGCATGTCCCGGGGGTGTTGCTGGCACGGCAGGGCTGGGGATCAAACCCCTGCCCTTGTGCCTGCTTGTAGGTGCTTTAACCCACTGAGCTATTTGGCTGGCCCTACAAAAGCTTTTTTTTTTTGGCTGATTCTGGCTTCCTTAAGGGATGGTGTGGGTGCCTGTGCCTGACTGGGATTGCCAGTGCAGGTGCTTAAACCACTGAGCTAATCTGAAAACCCCCTTACAAAAGCTTTCAAATTAATAAAATTCTACTTGTTGATTCTTGGCATTATGTCTTATTTAATTGGAGTTCTGTGCAGGAATCTTTGCCTATGCCTGCTATAGTTTTTCAATTTTTTTCTTCCCCAGATTCAATTTTTCTGTTTTTATATGTAAGTATTCTATTCATATTAAATTTATTTTTAGCATATGATGAGAGATATTGGTGTAGATTCATTCTCCTGTGTGTGGCTAACTAGTTTTCCCAGAGCAATTTGTTAAAAGTGTTGTTTTCTCGGCATTTGTCATTTCTATGAATATATTTTGTTCCCTTTGTCAAAGGGGTGCCTAGGGCCAGTTAGATAGCTCAGCAGTCTAAAGCACCTGCTTAGATAAGCTTAGACAGGTACAGCGGACCATGATTTGATCCTCAGCACCACAATCTTTGCCAGCCCCATCCTCAGGGCAGGCTGAGCTTCCCCCCAATTCCACCCCCCCAAAAAAAGATCAGGTGGCTGAATGTGAGGGTAGTTTCTGTATTGTCCATACTATTACATTTGTCTGCATACCTAATCAGCTTTATCAAAGTACAATCAATTTTCAAAATAGGAACAAACCAAAAAATAAAAACTGCACATTTTAATGTACATAATTTGATGAATTTTGAATCATTTTGTTCTTATTCAAAATTGTCTTCAGCTGTTCTATTTTCTTTTCCAGATTAATTTTAGAATAATCTTGTGCATTCCTAAAAAAAAGTCTTTCTAGCATTTTGATAGAAATTGTGTTAAACTTATAAATCAATTTTGAAAGAATGAATGTCCTATACTATGTTGAATCTTTCAAGTTATAAACACAGTATGTCTCTCTATTTTCTGATCTCACTTATCAGTATTTGCAGTTTTTCAGGGTTTAAGTCTTGTGCATGTTTTTAATACATACATATGAATATCTTTAGCAGAGGCTGGGGAGATAGCTCTGTGGCACAAGTGCCTGCCTGGAAAGTGCAAGGTCGTGAGTTCAAACCCCAGTTCCACACACAGAGAAGTATTTTTAGCAGTTAAAAATTATATTATAAATTTGTGTCTACTTCTATCATATAGAAATACAATATAGCCATTGACATATATCTATCTTCTATTACCTGACCTTTTTGAATTCACTTATTATTTCTAGAAGTTTGTAATGTAGGTTCTTAGGGATCTTCTGTATAGACCATTATGTTATTAGCAAATGAGGGTAGTTTCATCATTGCTCTAATCTAGATGTCCTTTCTTTCCTTCTTTCTTTCTTTCTTTCTCTCTCTCTCTCTCTCTCTCTCTCTCTCTCTCTCTCTCTCTCTCTTTTCCATTTGGTTTTTCTTTGTAAATTTTCCTTGTTATCTGAGACTTTCAAGTTGTCCATAATTGCTCTTTCAGTTCTCAATCGGAGAACACAAGAGGCAAAGGGAAAACCCAGCATATTAGCTCACCACTGTGCCATTCATAGCCAACTCACTCCTCCCACTTACTTTTCCATCTTTTACATTTGCTTTAAAGATAATTTGCAGGGCCCTTAGCTGTACATATGCACTCTTATCTGTTCAGAATCAGATGTTCCATCTGGGAATTTTATTTGTTTTATTTTTATAGGCCGGTCTTCTTTCCTGCCTAAGGTTTTTAGGTCCAAGATTCCTTAATTATTCTCTAATTATAATTGTTTTTCATGGGAAGGAGAAATGAGTGTCCCTACCTGGAGGTGCACACTGGATACTCTGAGCATTTGTAGTTTTCTATTTGTCCCTCTTAATGATCAGGGGGCAACCATAAGGGAAACAGGTATATTCATGTTTACTAGAGGGTCTTCGATCTATAGAGGTAAATAGAAGCTCCCATGACATAAGAAGAAGGGGTTACACCGTGAGAGCAGTAAAAAACCTACCAGTGGCACAAATGGGGTCTCTGAGAATTCTCTTCCAGGTTGGCCTGCTATTAGAAGGCGTAGCCTTCTCTTTATTGATGGTGAAAGCCTTCCAGTCATTCCTGTTCTTTTCTTCCTTCTCCTTCCTCCCGCCTCCTTCCTTGGCAGCACTGGGGATTGGATCCTGAGCCACACTGCCAGCCTATGTTTATTTTGAGACAGGGTCTCGCTAAGCTTGTAAGAGCCCAGGCTGGGCTTGAGCTTGCAGTTATTCTGACTCAGTCTCCCAGAGTGTTGGGTTTACAACATACACCACTGTGCCTGCCGGGAGCCAGCCTTCTTTGGACTTCTTCCTGTACCACATCTGCTTCTTTAGAAGTTTGTGACTCAGAGTGATATAACTTAGGTAGAACAGCATGTTTTGAATCCAGCTAAGTTTTAGATCCTGGCTCCATGTCTTCGTAACTTTGAGTCTAAGAGTTCATTCATTCACTTTAAAACAGTCTCATGCTGCCTGCTGTGGGTCAGCCACCATACTGAGCTCTTGGTGTGTGGTGGTTAGCACCCATATCTGCCTTTTTTCCTTCTCTTTCTACCCACCAGAATACCTGATTGGGCTTACTTAAAAAGCATATCTAAACTCAGGCTGTTTTTGTCCACCAACTGATTTTTCTCCAGGCTGTGATAGGTACCCTAATCTTACTTTTTTCCTTATATCATTTCTCCCAATTCAATCTTTTAAAAACATGCATCCAATTATTACTGTCTGTCTCTGACCCTCTAGTTATATACCGAGCTGTATAGAAAATAAAATCTGGCACCTCCTTGCACACAGGATGGCTGGTTCCTGCTTTCCTTTATAAGTTTCTCTAGTGTTTTCTTCAGTCCTTTTTGTACACTCCATCCGTACTGCCTGTGTTCTCTCTTCCTGAAAACATTAAACTTACTTCATCCTGGGGTCATTATACCATAATGTTCTATGCCTGAGATAACTTCTCATACAGATTTGAAAGGCTGGTTCTTTGTTGTTATTCAGACTTTAGTCAAGTATACTTTCATCTTTCCTTCCTAGTTACTTTTTGTTAAATCACCTATGCTCTTCCTGTTCTTGGCATCTGACTTAGCTCTTAATACAGTTTGAAATGATCCTTTATTTATTTGCTAGATTGAGAGTAGGCATCCTGATGCTTCCTTTATTGCCTTCTGTGCAGGGCCTAGAGCAGTTCCTGGCACAGAGCAGTAAATGTTTGTTGATTGAAATTGCTCAACTCTCTTAACCTCAGTTTCTCATTTGTTGTGTATATTAACTGGCTTTAAAATTTTCTATTTAGATTTAAGAAAGATAAATGTGTGTGAGGTATTTAGTCCATTGCTTGGCTCACATTTTGTCCCATAACAACGTGTCATTGTTTCAATATGATCACTTCAGTTATCATGCTCACTCACATTTGCCAGTCCCCCTCATGCTCCTGTTGGAGCTAACAGTCTATACAGAGTTTTATGAATATTGGCCAGTGCAGCCCCTGACTCTGTAGATGCTTGCAATTCAATTCTAACTTAGTTCTCTCTTGGCCATGTTTTTCTGTACAGGTTCTGCAGCTGGGCTCAGACATCCTTCCCCAGTACAAGCAAGAGGCACCAAAGACTCCCCCTCACATCATTTTACACTATTGTGTTTTTAAGACCACGTGGGATTGGATCATCTTGATCCTGACCTTCTACACAGCCATCTTAGTCCCTTACAATGTCTCCTTTAAAACCAGGCAGAACAATGTGGCCTGGCTGGTTGTGGATAGCATCGTGGATGTCATCTTTTTGGTGGACATTGTGCTGAATTTTCATACAACCTTTGTTGGACCAGCGGGGGAAGTGATTTCTGACCCCAAACTTATCCGCATGAACTACCTGAAGACATGGTTTGTGATTGACCTTCTGTCCTGTTTGCCTTATGATGTCATCAACGCTTTTGAGAACGTGGATGAGGTTAGTGCCTTTATGGGTGATCCAGGGAAGATTGGTTTTGCTGATCAGATTCCACCACCACTGGAGGGGAGAGAGAGTCAGGTACATCCTCAAATCTCAGACCTTGTTGTCATGTCTTTAATGCTGAATTAAACATGGGTGGTCAACCAAAGAGTAATTGAATGGGTGGGAACTAGCATGATTGAGGCCCCCCATTAAGGCGCATGCTTCCCAGATATCCCTGCCTGCTGTTCCTGTCCTTTGGAGGCCCGGAGAGCCTGCATGCCAGTGAATGGGTATGGAGGAGACCAAAGGCTTGCTGTTATTCCTCAAGGAGGATAAGCTTCTGCCTCCGGGAGGTGAGGCTGCAGAAGTAGCCTTGCATGGCCACTGCACTGGTGGGTGTTCTCCTTGGTATTCAATTGCTGAATGTCTACTGTTGCTTATCCTAATTATGGCAATTTTCTTTTACCTACTGCTGACTTGTGGCTGCTTTAGAGGCAATTGGCATAGTAATAGATACCACATTATCTCATTTCCTTTTTTCTTTCTGTAAATGTTAGCTTATTTCTTTGCTAAAATGAGTTTTGGAGGTAATCATGTGCTGGGATGTTCAGGTTATCTCCCTGTGGTTAAAAGGTGTTGGGCTTTCTGTGAATTACTTTGGTTTGTTAGTCTTGCAGATGATGAAAGGAACTAAATAATGATAAATATTCTCATTATCTTGGAATTTGGACATTGTCAAGGAGTGATTGTCTAAATCGCTGCTTGGGATCACCAATGTCTCTTTTGAAAAAGCAAGGATATCAAATTATTGCAAAGAAAAATTTGAGATTTTCATTTAGTTTTTGTTCAGTAGAGATTATTTCTTGTTCTACTTCTAGTTGACACTCCAGATGAATTAAGAGAAGTCATTTCTTTTGATTCTTCTTCAAATAAAGCCTTCTTCAGAGATGGACCCTCATTTCCTCAGATTCTGAAGGGTCTCAAGGATGAACTAGGTGTTCATCTGGAAGCTGACATAAGACATTCGTAGGGCTAAAGAGCCATAGACTCAAGCTTGAGACACCTGGGAAGAACAGTTTTGTTCTACTGGGATCTGAAGATCTCAGCCCAGTAGCTGTGTCTTGGTGCTGTTTTAATGGCTTCACTTTGGCTTTTGGCAAGCCTCAGCCCCAGCTGCTCCTCTAGGGAATAACCTGAGATTTACCTGTCCAGCTGAGAGCAGCTCTTCCTACAAAAAGCTGCCACAGGGAGCCCTGGGAAAGGAGACCTTGGATGCTCAGTTTCTCAAGAGCCAGATTATTTTTCAATATGTTTTAAAATCTTGAGGGTTAATTCTTTGAATGTCTTGTGTGGATTTTGGAAGGGATTAAATGAGTCAATATTGATCATTTAGAACAGTAGAATAACCTCTACGGTGAGTGCTGGGATTCTTAAATATCAATTTTAGTACATGTCAGGAGTGATATTTTTCTGTGTGCACATTTATAGAAAATTTTCTTCTAGAAAAATATGATTTTAGCTTAGGTAATTCAAATGAATGATATCAGTCTAAAAAAGCTGTTGATATATATTTGGGAAATTGAATTTAACTTTAAAGTACCACTTGAGTTTATAAAATAAACTATTTGCTATTTCTAATAGTGATACTAAAAATTTGCAGATAAATACAATAGTCATTCTACATCTTCCTTGGATTCTAGTTAAAAATTAGCAGAGATGTACTCCATACGTAATAACTCCATAGATGAACACAGCAGAGCACTTGTCTTGTGGCATTGTGTATGTTGGGGTGGAACTCATTTAATTGTGACTCCTCTGATGGTGATTTCTGATTTCCAGATTTATGAAATAGATATATGATAGAAAACATGCTCATGATTTTAAGTTTTCCAGTTGGTAAAGGATTTAGTATCAGAGCTCTCACTATTACCTTTGATTGTAAGTAGTGGAAATAGTAGGAAGTTACTTCTATAAGGACGTGATTTATATTTCATAATATTTTTAAGCTTTGGCTGACACCTTAGGGTAATATCCTTTAATATCAGTTGTGGTGCTATGGAGGGAGATTAGTGGGAGAAAACTGAAAATTTTGTTTCTATTCCCTTTGGGATGACCTCTTAAGACAGCTGGGTCTTATTGCATGTTATTGAGCTTTTGTACACCACAGTTTTCCTATTTACATCTAGGTTAATTATATTTGAGCAGTCTGGAAAGCATGGTGTTCAGGAGATTATTTAAGTTCCCTATCAGTGCTGAGGGTTCAAATCTGAATTCTGAATTGTAAGTCTCATCTGCATTAACTTTCCCTATAGAAGCTTACTATAAAAAGAAGAGGTCCATCCTCTGGTCCCTTATGAGCCATGGGTGGGAGCAAAAAGAGGTGGTTTGGGAAAATCCTAGAAAAATTCCCCTTGGTAGAATTCTGACTATCGTTTAGTGGGTTCATCTTCATTGTCTGTTATTTTCTTATTCACTGTCAAGTTTGAGCTATTGCTCCCTCTTCTTGACTGTTGCTCCCTCTTCTCTAGATATTTTTCCTCTGGGAAAATATGAGGAAAATAAGAAATTACTGATTTGTTTCTCATGGAAATATATGGAGCTTAATTTTTCCTCATGTCCTAATTATACGGATGGACTGCATATCAATGGACCACCAAAGAAGAAGGGCAAGAGCAGTAGTGGCTTTAGCATCTCTGAGTGTGTGTGGACTGGAACAGGGACTCTTGAAGTGAAAAGACTGGAGCCTCCTGGGCCTGGGTCAAGGAAAAAATAGGTTAAATTCTTAATGCCTGCAATTTAAAATCAGCACTATAGATATTGCCCATCGCTGTGATTGAAGCCACACAAATGATTCCTTTGGCTCAGCTTGTTTCACTTCTGTAGATGGCTTCCATTTGGGTCATTCTCCAGCCTGTTGGTAACAATCTGTTTTGGAGGAGGTTTGGGAATATGCACATCAGTTAAACGGTTGGAGGAAAAAGGCCTGGAAACCGAGTGAACTGATGTTTGGAATGGGCATATTCAAGCCAAAGCCAAGGCCAAGTGAGCCCCTTTCAAGTGGAACTAGTGGCCTAGAGTGTTTCTTGGATTAAAATGGAATCATTCCTGATGAAAGGGATTCACTCTCCTGAGGAAACATTGTCACTTATTGTTCCTGTAATGTGAAAGCCCAAAGGGGAAAACTAGTAACAACTGTGATTATCTCTTAGGTATAATTCTGATGTCCTGGTGACTAGAGTTGGCCAGAGATTCTTCAGTTTCTGGAGCTCCACTTGCTGAGAGTTCACTGTCACTGAGATGCCAGTGTTAGAGCAGGACAAGAGCAAGGTGGGAATGATGCAAAGGAGCAACTCTGATAACAGCTTCTTTGGCCTTGAACCCATAAATTTCCCAACACTTTAATGCTGCATGGAAGTGCAGATACTGCACCGAACTGGGAGGAAGGTGATATATGACCCAGGTGTCATCTTCCTGGACTTGGCTTGCCTCACCTATATTTGTTGAGTCCACTCCAGCACTCACTTTTTGTGGCTGGAGAGAAGCAGTTATTTCTGCTTTTCAGGGGAGAAGAAAGGGCAAGCTGTTCTTTACCTGGTAGCACAGTTGTGGCACCATCTTGCATTTGTTTGAAGGAGAGACATATGACCTGTACAATTTTCCTCTCCATAAGCACAAGTCTCAGATGACTGATAAATAAGCAAATCAAAGGAAAAATTGTAGACAGCATTGCCATGACAGGGGTAGTTGTGGCATTGCTAACATCTCTCACTAAACTTCAGGCACTGGCTGTTGGTGGTCCCTTACGATGATCAAGACAGAAAACAGCCCCTCAGCAGCACTTCTTACACTAACAAGACAAGAGGAGGGAAACTCCAATGGTTTGGTTTTGTCTGCTTTTTCTATATTACATGTGTGGCAGAAGTAGTCAGGACAAATAGAAAAGACAAAAATGCAAAGGAAAAGAGGATGAAATCTGAGATTACTGCAGCATTATTGATTTTTTTTCTGCCCATTGTTTGTCAGACATAGCAACTTGTGTGAAATGTCACTGGGTTTTATCCAGAAGCCTACATAGGCTGCTGATATGTACCAGCCTGCACCGTGGGGTCCCACCTGCTCTCCTATCCAGGGAACCCACGGAAGAAAGAAATCCCAAAACAAAGTCTGCACTGCTTGGTCTGCAATACCCAGTGCAATTTAGTAATAACCTTTTAAAATTGCTATTACTAATTAAATCGTGGCACATCCACATATTGACATATTATTTGACAGAAAAGGAAATGAGCTGTTGGGCCACAAAAGAACATGGAGGAAAGTTAGATACATATTGGTAACGAGAGAAGGCGACCTGAAAGACCTCCACTTACTGATTAACACCAGTGCTGCGATGTTCTGGAAAAGGTAAGCTTGTGCTGCCGGGAATTCAGAGTGGAGAGAAGGACACAGTGCATAGGGCACCAAAACCACTCTGTGTGACTGTATATTTCTGTAAGGGTGGGCTCAGGGCATTAAACATTTGGACAAAATGCTTAGAATATACCTATAGCAGAGAAAGCCTCTAATGAACCCTAGTGAATCCTGTGGTCTTCAGCTAATAATAATATATCAGTATTGGCTCATTAGTTTTATAACAAATGTACCAAACTGAGACATTAATGATAGAGAAAATTCTATGGATGTAGATATCTCTCTACTTCCAACTTCATTTTTTATGAACTAGAAATGCTCTAAAAATAATCTATTAACCCCACCAAATTATGAGGCCCAGGGATTGTCTATATTGCTGGAATTCTAAGCAAAGTCCTGGTGGTCTCATGACTTTCAGCTCGAAAACTTTCTGCCACCTTTCAGCCAGACAGAAAAGGGGTCACAGCTGGGAAGCCACACGTGCGGACCGACAGCTGTAGGTTAGCACATACATCCACTTTGTTTTTAGCTTCAGGGAATGAGGAAGTCTTCTATGATACCAGAAGAACCTAGAAGCCAGGCCTTATGCCAAAGAAAGACAAATACGGTAGGCAGGAAGAGCCTGGTGTCACTGCCAACATCTATCCTCCCCAGCTGTCACTACACACACAACTGTGCACAGCTCAGAGGAGACACTGGACTGTCCCCTTGCGCCTCTCACCCAAAGTAGTTCCAAGAGGATAAGAGAGGTACTGGTGACGGTGACTCACGGTGTGACCTGTGCTAACGGTGTGATGACTGTGCATGCGACGTGCCTGTCAGTGAAGCGGAGGCTTAGCTGCAAGGCTGGCATGTAGGCGCCATGCCCTGCATTATCAGTCTTAACGCATGGCAGCAGGAGAGTGCCAGGGGATCATTTAAAAGTAGGAAGTAGACCCTGTACAGCACAGGAAGCTGTGGTTTAATGTGAAATTTTGATTGCAGAGTTAAGAGACAAAGTGTAAAAGCTCATGCTGCTTGGGGCATTGGCAAGCCTTGCACTCTGCTGGTGTGTCTGATTCCCACCGCTGTCATCTCCATTTTTGCCCCAGGTGCTTTTATGGTCAATCCAAGTTTTACTTCTCTTAATTCTCCATCTGCTCAATTCTCTTTTAGGTTCACCTTTCTTGAAAAAAATCTTTTAATTGACTTAGGTGGTAGGGGAGAGGGATACAGCACTGCCTCCCAAAGAGCTGTAGGGCATCACAGATCGTAGGCCTTGGCCAAGGGTACCAATATTGCACTCCAGGGTGCCGTGGATATAGCAAGGAGAACCGAGCCTGCTTAGAAAATCCAGGAAGGCTATCTGGAGGAGATGCCCATGGTCAGTACAATATGAGTAGGACATTCCCAGGAGAGGGAAGAATGCAAAGGGAATAGCAAGGTATTCCTTTCGTCCATGGCAGAGTCAGCACTGGGGGAGTTAGTATCTTGCCAAGGAGTTTAGAGAGCTTATCATGTAGGCCAAAACAAAACAACCACTAGGAACCGAGGTGATGGTACATGCCTGTAACTCCAGCACCCTGGGAACCAGAAGCAGGTGCAGTGACTTAGATACTGTCTGAAAACACAAGATAGAAAGATGGTAGATTCAACCTTTAGTCCAGCGGTTCTTAACCTGTGGGTCGAGACCCCGGCGGGGGTCGAATGACCAAAACACAGGGTTCGCCTAAAGCCACTGGAAAACACATATTTAAACCCATGCTCTGCCATGGTGAAATGTTATTTAGTGGAATTAGTAATAAACATTTCTCAACATATAATTAAATATTGTTTTTGTGATTAATCACTATGTTTAAATAATGTTTGATTTGTAGCAATGAGAATACGTAATGCATATCAGGTATTTACATTCTGAATCATAACCGTAGCAAAATTACAGTTTTGAAGTAGCCACCAAAATTATTGTTTGGTTTGGGGTCACCGCAACATGAGGAACTGGCTTGCGGGGTCACAGCATTAGAAAGGTTGAGAACCACTGCTTTAGTCCCTCAAAGAGGAGGAGGAGGGGGGCCTGCTGAGAAGGGAAAGCCATCAAGGGTTTTCTTCCGTGAATCTGGTTTTTGTTTCTGAAGGCAGGCCAGTGAGAATGAGGCATGGAAATGACACTCTCCCCCTGCTGTTCCTGGAATCCACTACACTAAGGCTGTCACCTCCACTAGCTAGCTTAATGCCTCTCCCCAACTCCTAAGCTGACTGGACCCCTACTGCAGTGGGACCAGATTCTCTGTCTCCTCTGGCCACACCCAGGGCCTGAGCATACCTAGAGAGCTGTCACCATGGAGAGCGACCTGAGTCTAGCTGCACCCCCTGCTGTGTCTCCCTTGGCTGTGCTCCTGCATAAGGCATTTCCTCGTTTTCTCCTTCCTCTTCCACTGAAACCTGTCCCCATTTGATCTTGCTCTTTCTCCGCCAAAACAATAATATACAGAATCTCCTCACAATTACAGCACCAAATCTAATGTCTGCCCGTGTAAACCCCACACTCTGCTCTTTTCCTCTTAGGGGGCAGTGTTCTGTGCTGAGTTCTGTTTCCCTTACTCAGTTAAGGGATGTGCCCCAACCTTGTTTCTCTTTTTTTCTGCCTTGTGAGGGGAATATATCCCATCTTCTTAAGACCCTCTCATCATGCACCTGCTCATGCCCCATTGCCTTCCTTTGTTGAGAAACTCCAAGGGAGAGCTTTCCACCCTGGAGATGCCTACCTCTTCTCTTTTATTTCTTGCTCCTCTTCCAATCATATTCCCATCCTTGTCATTCCACTGAAAGTAAAAGCTGTCAAGGATATCAGTGACATGCACGTTGCCAAGTCCAGTGGTCAAGTCCCAATTCTCGTGTGATTACCAGTCCACGATGTTAAATGAGAAGGCTCCAGTGTCACACATAAGGGAATCCAGAGTTGTGGCCCAGCTGGCATTGGCTGCCTTGTCTGTGCCAGGCATGCTGACCTCTCATTGGTCTCACAGTACTTGCTGTTCTTCCTGTCTAGGTTCTCACTGTATGTATCCCCCTGCCTTTCTGGTCATTGTACCAAGATGTCTGCCCACTGGTACCAAGGCTTTCCTTGACCACCCTATGTAAAATCTCCTTTATTCTTTTTGATTTTCATAGCTTTCCTCATAACTTAGTAGTCTCTGTTATTGTTAATCTCCCTTTATGATGTAGTTTGAAACTTAAAAAGTTGGAATATAAAATATAAATAGTTAAGTTTGATAGGATACATTAAACTTAGGTACACAGTTTAATGAATTTTTATAAATATCTTTCCACATAACCACTTCCTAGAAGAAAACAGAACTTCACTAACATCCTGCTTGAGCCCGGATAGCCTCCCACTAAAATAACTATTATTATTATTATTAGTTTTAATGTACCAGCTGTTTAATTAGGTTCTTAGTAAGAAATTTAGAACACTAATTTGTGAGGGTAAATTCTATTTGTCAGAGCAAAAATGATCGTGGGTAGCCCGGAAGCTGAGGAACATCTTAGATTTTTGCTAAAATCTTTGAGTCCACCACTCCTGATCCACCTCGCACTGCTCTGAAATCTGGGATCTCTCTCAGTGTCAAAGATCTCACCCTCCCGGTGTCTAGGTTTCTGTAGCTGCTTCTTCTTGAAATAAGCTTCAGTGAGGTACTTGGAGATTTTCACTTTGCTGATATCAATTTTTGTAGAGGTGGCAATGACAAATTTCTGGCCTGTTCTTTGTAGAGGAACACGACTAAGGCTAAGAGGCTCAGTCACAAGTAGCAAGCCACTGGCCAACTGCTTCAGGAAGACCACTCTCTTGCCTCTGTGATGCCCAATGAGGATGATCAAGATGGTGCTGAGAGTGAGGCTAGCTCAAAGTTTCCTCAGCTGCTGACTGAAGGGTTTATTGCCTCATCACTGCTGGCTGAAGGGTTTCTTGCCATGGCTCAAGTGCTTTCAGGACACATCTTCTGCAGGGTAGTATCTGTTTCTCGAAGCTTAACCACCCGGCTACTTCTTTTCTTTTCCCCACTGACTGGTTTTGTGATCATAGCAAGAATTTTCTCCTTTTTCTTTTCAACCTTTGATGAAGCAGCTGTGTACTTTCTCTTGTACAAATCCTTTCTGGAATAAATAGCAGATCAGGAGTAGCTACCAACTCCCCTAACCAGGACAGGATTTTGGCTGCAGTGGGGTTGCCCCTTCTTGGATCTTTTTGCCTTCACCTTACCCTTTGTACCAGTACCATTGGCAGAAGCTTTCTTGGCTTTGGGTTTCTTTTCTTTAGTGTCTGGCTTCTCAGTTTCTTCACCCACCGCCTTGCAAGATGCAAAAGAGAATTAAGTTTCCCTACAATAACTATTATTTTGACTTCTATGGCTTGTTCATGAGGTGTGGGTGAGTAGATAAGTCTATTCGTAGTCTTTGGAGCCTGTCTTATTTTTTAATTTAAAAAATCATTTACTCATTTATTTATTTGACACAGGGTGTCACTAGGCAGCTTGGACTTGTAGTGCTCCTCCTGTCTCTGCCTCCTTCAGTACTGGAATTATAGGCATGTGTCACCATGCCTGGTTCTGGGGCCTGCACAACATGCAGCACTGGGGATTGAACACTGGTTCCTGAACTTGCCTGGCAGGTGATTAGACTGCTGAGCTATCTCCCCAACCTTTCAGTCAGTGTAATGTCTATAAATTTTAGCCAGGCCCTTGAATGGATCAGTAGTTTGCTCACTTTTACTGAAGTTAATTATATTAGCTCTCTAAAAGTGCCTAACAGAGCACCTCCAAATTTATCAATTTAATCCAACAAGTATTTGTTGTTCATTTTACTTGAAATTTGATTGTGGTTCAACTAGGAAGTTCTGTTGACCATTCTAGGTTTCTTATAGTTGAAATTATACAGTATTTATCCTTTTTTGTAGTATTTGTCCTCTACTAGGTTTATTTGGCTTAAGACAATATTTTCAGGGCTTGTTCATGTGCTAGAATCTTTTAAAGATAAATAATATTCCACATACATATTTTACATATATACCATATATTATGCATCCCATACACACAAACATATACATATAGGTACCTATTGCACTTCGCTTATTCATTCACCTATTGATGGATGTTTGGATTACTTTGACCTTTCGGCTATTGTAAGTGATGTTAGAATGGACATTAGTGCCAGGCGTGATGGCGCACACCTGTAATCCCAGCACTTGGGAGAGTGAGGCAGGAAGATCAATGGAAGTTTGAGACCAGCCTGGGCTACAAAAGTGAGCTCAAGACCAGCCTGAACTGCATAGAGAGATCCTGTCTCAAAAAGACAAAAAAAAAAATTCTGTTTTTTTTTTTTTTAATTGGCCACCATACTGTTTTGCACAGTGGCTGGCATCATTGCCGACTCCTATCAATAGCACATAATGGTTTCAACTTCCCTCCGTCTTTGCCAGCACTGTGGTTTTCTGTATACTGTGCTGTACAGCCATCCTGACAGATAGGAATAACCATCCTAATGGGCGTGAGGTAGCTATCAGTTCCTTAAAATTAGATTCTGGGAGCCCTGAAACAATTTTCTTTCCTAGGTTTTGCCTTTTCCATGTATCCAAATACAAATAGCTCCACATACTCAGAGATAGGATACGCTGGGAATCATAGAAGGTGTTAGAAGAGAACAGTGCGACTGAGGAAGAGGGATCTGCTGAAAGGTCCTGAGGGACTCACCCATGAGGAGGGAAAGTTCTGTGTGCATTTGGAGTAGGTGAATGGTAGGAGGTTTCCCAGATGCAAAAGCCTGTGTAGGAAGGTGGATAAAAGTGGGGAAGAGCTCTGACAGATGGGTACAGGAAAAGGAACCACAGAAGAGTAAGAAAGGCTGTGTGAGAGGCTTCTTATGCTGGAGCAATAGCAAAAAAATGTTTTTGTCTTCCTCCACAAATGGAAAACATATCAATATTAACTGAAAAATAACTAGGCGAGTTACTTATTATTGAAACTCAAGTGAAAAGGACCTAGGGACTCTGAAATCTGGCCTACTGGGTGGCCCACAGAACCTACTGGGTGGGAGTCTGTGTTGGAGCTGTGTAGAAACTTGAGTTTTCTTCCTGTGCTGTCATACGGTGTTTTACTCTGGAGTCCTTATATGCTAACTTATAAGAAAGAGTGCTTCAGACTATGGCAGAAATGTTCTGCCTCAAGGATATGTTTCTAAGTAAAGCTGGAAAGGGTAAATTTGAGAGCCTCTGGATAGCATTCAGGTTTCAAAAAAATTGTTTTTCACATTAATTTTTCATGGCATCTGCAAAAATTTAGAAAGCATACATGTAGAAATAAAGAAATTTATTGTCTATGCTTTTATCTTATTGTTGATATTTTGACTTATATTGTTCAGTCATTTTTCTCTTAGAAGATGTACATATATGCTTACAGATAGTTGTTAAAATAGAGTTCCACTGTATGTAATGAGTTGAAGATTATTTTATTATTTAAATAGTAAGTGTTCTAGTCATGATAATAAAAATTCTTTTACAATATGGATCAAAATCATTACTTGATGATTCACTGTATGGCCATAGTATAATTTATTTAATGTTTGCCATTTAGGCTATTTACTTTTTTCCCCCCATATTAGGGGATTGAACTGGGGGTCTTGTGCTTGCCAAGCAAGCGCTTATGCCACTGAGCTATCTCCCTGGCTAATGTATTTACTTTTTGATGTGTTATTTTATGGTAAATAGTCATTATAGTAAACAGTGAATGTCTTTGTAGATAAATCCATAACATATTCCTGATTACTTCCTTTCTTTTTTAATTGAGCTGAATAACAAATATAAGAAAATGCTCAAAACAGAAACACATTTTCCAATCAATTTTTTAAAAACAGCCGTCTTTGTGGCTGTCTTCTGGGCTTCACAGCGCAGGCATCAAGAGCCTTTCCTGTGAAAGGACAGATGGTAGATATTTAGGGTATGTGGGCCACATCCCGGCTCTCTGTCTCCTCCTCTTCTTATTTTATGGCCAGTTACAAATGTAACATCCATTCTTAGCTCATCTGCTATATGAGCAGATTTGGTCATCTTTTGCTAGTTTGTTTTTTAGAGTCACTTTTGGAGAATTGTCAGCTACTGTCTCTTTATAACTTTTTATCTACTTTACCTAGAGTTTCAAGAGCAGATGAGCTAGTCCTTTACCCTTTATTATTGATATCTCCTTTAATTCTCCTTTGTATTGTCCAGCCTTTTATCTTCCCAAGCTTCATTTTAGGAAAGACAATTTTTTTTTTTCCAGGACCAGGGTTAAAACTCATGACCTTGTACTTGCCAGGCAGGCACTTGTGCCACGGAGCTATCTCCCCAGCCCCTCAGGTTTCGTTTTCTGACTCATATCCCAATTTCTTAACTTACTTTTTAGGTGTGACCATCAATTGTGAGATGTTAACTTGACTAGGTTAATGAATGCCCAGGGAATTAGTAAAGTACTGGGAATGTCTGAATGTATAATGGCAGATCATTATCCATAATTTCAAATCAGAACACTGAGGAATTGCATTTTTGTAACTCATTTCATGGGAAAATATCCTCTGGCCTGAATATCCAGTAAAAGTCCGACTGATCTGATGTGTACCAATTGCTGTCTTTGTGTATCTTTCCTCATCTGAATATTCATATGCTTATCTCCAGAGAATATGCATGTGCTCAGGGATGCTGGGACTAACTGCTGCCTGACTCTGTTAAGGGGCATTTGGTCATGTGTGGTATGTGGACCTTATTACTTAACTCAGTTATGCAACCCAGGTTGGACTTGAAGGATTTGGTAAGGTGTTTTAGGTCCATTTAGAGAGTCATGTGTACTATAAATTCAGGAAATGTGTCTTCTCATAAAACTAAGTCCAGTTTTTTGTTCTTGGATGGTGTGTGTGTGTGTGTGTGTGTGTGTGTGTGTATGGATAAATTTAGGACAGGAGAAGGAGAATAAAGAGATAATATGTATGAAATCAGGGATTTAATTTAGTGAATCGTAATAAAACTCAAACAACAGTGTGCCTGGAAATAGGGGTTGTTGATTTTTGAGCGCTTTCAGAAATCCATCGGTGGGTGAAGCTAATGTTGATGCAGTGGCCTGAGATTTCTGTGCTTCCCTCTCTTTTACTGTGTGATTGCAGGACAGCTGATGAGTTTCCATCTAGCACAGTGGCTCTCAACCTTTCTAATGCTGTGACCCCGCAATACAGTTCCTCATGTTGTGGTGACCTCAAACCAAAAAATACTTTTGGTGGCTACTTCAAAACTAACTTTGCTACAGTTATGACTTGGAGTGTAAATACCTGATATGCATTATATATTTTCCGATGGCTTTAGGAGACCCCTGTGTTTTGGTTGTTCGACCCCAGCTGGGGTCGAGACCCACAGGTTGAGAACCACTGACTAGCAAGTGTACACTTGAAGTATAAAAAGGAAGAAAGGTCAGAGTGAAAAAGATCATGGTCTTCTTCAACCCATTCTTTTGTTAAAGAATTTTTTTTTTTTTTTTTTTTTTTGGTCTTTTTGAGACAGGGTCTTGCTATGCAGCTCAGGCTGGCCTTGAACTCATTCTTGTAGCCCAGGCTGGTCTCAAACTCGCACTGATCCTCCTGCCTCAGCCTCCCAAGTACTGGAATTACAGGCATGTGCCACCATGCCCGGCTTGTTAAAGATTTTTGAAGAAGTCTGTACTGTGGCTTCTCTTTATATCTCATTATTGAAAATTATGCCATATTCTTGCCACTGTCTATAAAGAAATGAAGCAACCACGGCTTTTAGGTTAGCACGTGGTTGCCTAACAAAAGGGTCCCTAGAAGAAAGAATGAGAAATGGATATTAGGCAAACAACTGGAGCTCTTGGATAGTATTGTTTTTGAGAATATAAATACTTAATGAATGTGAAATATTTTATCTATCTTGTTTCTTGAGTGTCTCAATAATTTCACACAATTGGCAGGCAGTTATTCCACTTTATATATGAAAGGGAGGCTCAGAGAGGCTGGCCATTTGCCCGAGGTTATATTACACTGTAGTCCTGGAGTGGGATTTGAACATAGGCTTGTTTGGTTGTAGATCACACATTCAGCCAGCATGTTATTCATCTAGAGGAGCATAGGTAGAAGCCTTGTTGTGTTGACTTTAAGAAATAAGAGTTTTGACCAATGTCTGGCCCGCATCACTTTTTTTTTTAAATTTATTTTGTACTGTGTTTCAGTATGCAGCTCAGTGTTATATGTTGTGATCCGGTCCACATCACTTTTTAAGTGATTGTGATTAAGTGTCTTTGCTGACCGCATCCAAGGACTTCATGCTACGGTGTTCCTCCTCTCTTGTTGAACTTGTGCTTTCTCTAGTAAGAACTGGAAGGGGACAATCCTCTATGGATCCATACAGGTAGCATCTTCTCTGTGAAGATTCTCAGGTGAAAAGCTCACCATATTTTCTACATTTCTACATCTTTATGTTGTAGATGTATTCTTATATTCTTACCTACTTAATTGTGGCACAATCCAATTTGGAGGGAAAAGATTACGTCTGCTCCTTTGCACTTAGCACAGTTTCTGGTAGACAGCATGTACTCAGCTACTGACAGAATGAGGACAGCCAGTGAATCAGCGAATCAAGAGCACACAATTCAGGATAGTAAGAAAAAAACAAGTCTACAAAAAGTATGTTTTATTTTAATTAAAATACTGAAGGGCCCGGCGGGATGGCTCAGTGGTCTAAAGCACCTGTTTGGGAAAGCTTGGGTGGCTTCAGGGACTGCGGTTTGATCCCCGGCACCATATGCTGCGCCAGCCCTGCCCTCAGGGTGGGCTGAGCTGGCCATAAAAATGAGTGAATAAACAAACAAAGGTTCTGAAACAAGAAAAAAATAAAATAAAATAAAAAATTCTTTAAAAAAAAATACTGGTCTCATTGAGTATGAATGATAGTAGCTGTTCATGATAAAGGCCTAACACGTTTACAGAAAATATTAGCAATTCTCTTTTGAATTAATGTTATATTTGAATTATTACATTGCCTATTAATATTTAGAATAATTTTTCCCTAATAAGACAGTTGCTTGATATTTGTATAGTGTGTACTATACTATTTATTTTTTATATCTGTTCTCTCTTTTTTTTTTTTAATATTTATTTATTTATTTGGTACAGGGTCTCACTACATGACTAAGACTCATAGTGATCCTCCTATCTCAGCCTCCCCAGTGCTGGGATTACAGGTGTGCACCACCATGCCCAGTTATGGTGGCTCGCATGGCATGTGGTACCAGGAAGCAAGCTGGGTGCTTGCACTTGCCAGGCAGGTATTTAGATTGCCAAGCTATCTATCCAACTACCCTGATAAGTACAAGTTTGCATATATTGCCTCCTAACTATTGACATAGTCTGAGACAAGAAGAGGTTGGTTACTTTCTCTGTATTGGAAGCACACAGCTGAGTGAGTAGCAGAACAGATCTTATTTTTGGCCGAAGGGTCCAGAATTACTTAATGTTTGGAAGATAAGTTGTTTAGGCTTGTGTACTCTGTGGATGAGGGGTCCAGTTTGGCCTAGATAATTCTGATTTCTTTGGAATTATCCAGGTATTACTACTGACTGCACACCATGGATATAATCTACAGAAAATGCAGTAGAAACAATGTGCAACTATGTGGAGGGGTATTGAGTGTTCAAACTCAGTACTAGGGGATTAGCATCAAATGTATTCTTCCATGCATAAGAAGAGTCTGCAATAAAGGATTAGATTTGTGGATTAAGTGAAGAGTATTCCAGGGCATTGGTTAGTAGAGATAAGAACACTGATCATTGATGTCACAGTCTTCATAAGAAATAAGTTGTTAAGCTTTTTTCAAAGAAGTAATCTCTGTGCTATTACCTTCTGAACATGTTGCATTTGCAAGTGTTTTGCAGGTGAGGATAGTACTTGGTGCCTATTCACTGGCTGCTTAAGTGTTACTGTCCATATATGAGAATGCAGGAAACTACTCTGTTCAAGTTGAAGGAGAAATTCCCTACAGTGGTAGGATTTGGTCAGCAAAGGTTCTTCAGAATTATTGTTGCTCCCTCTATTGCACTTAAAATTCCATGTGTTTTTTTTTTTTTTTTGCTTCTTTTCATTTGTAATATGTATACATATTAGTAAGTTACAGTATGCATTTCTAATCACTGTAATTATGAGAGGACAATGGGGCTGATGTAAGCAGGGAGAGTTGGCCTCAGGCTTCAGTGAGATGTGAGTGCAGTCTTCAGGTCACAGAGAGCTGCATGGGGTGGGGCACTTGGGGCTGGTGGTGGACAGGATGACTCAGTCAGCCTCTGAGATGTGTGTGGAAGTGTTCCCAGTGCTTCAGAGGCCCCCTAAAGCAAGCAATGTGTATAACTTTAAGTGTCCCACAAAGGAAGTGGCAAATTCATTTGGGGGTGCTCAGAAAAGAAAGGAAAAGTCTCATTAACAGATTTCTCTTTAAAAAAAAAAAAACAGTAAAGAGTACTAAGCAATAAAGGAAACTATGTTTTTATTTAACCATATTTTGTTGAGATGGATAAATAAAAATTAAAAGATTCTATTGAATTAGAAAAAGTCATAAGCAACACAATAACCCTTAGGAGAAAGACTAAGACCTTGTAGATAATAAGGTCTATCAATTTAAATGCCTAATAGATCCTTTGGTTTTGCCTCAATCACATACCAGTTTTTATTAAATAAAACTACTAAAATAAATAAGGTCATAAATATAAATATGCTTTGTTTCATTACAAAAAGTTATGGCAGAAACATGTTACCCCTATTTTTTTTTTCAACCAATATTGATTGAATAGCACTGAAAATCCAGATCTACATCCAATGTTCTGGGAATTTTAGAGGAAATTGGGCTGAGGGATTTGAGCCATATTATTGAGAAAAGTCTGTACAAACAATAGCATGTGGAGTTATCTTTTGGCCACTCAGCACCACTCTCACTGTTGTTCAGAAAGGTATGGCACCATAGCAACTACCTGTTTGACTCTGTGTCCTAGTAGATGTGTGGCTTGAAGCACATTAGTTATCCGCTCTGAACCTTGGCTTCTCATTTGCAGCTGTCTACTTGCAAGGCATGGTGGGGATTAAACTAGATGGCATAGGTAGTTTAGTGCAGTGCTGGACATATCATTTGCATTTGGTCACTAGCATAGCTAGTGCTATTTTTAACCCAGGAAATGATGCAGAAGCATCCTTGCTAATGTCATTACTAAGGAAGCATTACTGTTGGTGAGCTCCATTATTCTGAGGATGAAGAACTTCCTGATGACCATCCATACTTACCCCTTGCTGGGGCCTTGGTTAATGTGGGAGCCCCAATCTCAAGAAATGTTTTATAGCAGATCCCACTCTGGAGGCCAAATGAGAATGGCAGTGCAAGGGGCTCATTTCTGATTTCTGTCTTTTAAAAATATTTTTAATCTGACACTTTTAACTTGATAAATATTTTTATATATTTAGGGGTACAGTGTGATGATTTGATACATATCTACATTGTGGAATGGTTACATTAAGCTAGTTATTATAACTTTCACCTCACCTGTTTATTTTTTGTGATTAGAACATGGTTATTTCTTTTAAACATTTTGAGATATATTATTAGCTAAGTTCATTATCTTGTACAACATATTATTGAAGAGGAATCCTCCTACTGGACTGAATCTTTATACCTTTTGACCAGTCTCTGCTCCTTCCAGACTCTGGTAATTATTCTACTGTGTACTTACATGGTTTTGACTTTTCAAAAGATTCATAATACAAGTGAGAAGATGTAGTTTTGCTCCTTCTATGTCTGACTCAATTCACTTAGCATAATGTTCTTCAGCTTGTCAGTACTGCTACAAATGACATAATTTCCTTCTTTTAAAACCTATGTAATCTGTCTCTCTGTGTCTGTTTGTCTGTCTCTCTGTCTCTGTCTCTGTCTCTCTCCTCTCTCCCTAACGCCCGCAAATTATCCATCTGTGTACATTACCATTGATTTTGTAGTTTGCCTACTGGCAACAGTGCTGCAGTGCACGTGGGTTTGTAGATGTCTCTTTAACACATTGATTTCATTTCCTTTTGCTATTGTATCCCCCACCCCAAATAAGCCTGCTGAGTCATGCACTAATCCTGTTTTTGCCTGTCTTTCTTGCTGGGACTCTAACTTCACTGCACATTATAAGTTGCCTAGGTTGCTAGTTGAGAACATATATTCTCAAGCTCCACCCCATTCTACCTCCAGACCTGAGTCCTGAAGTTTCTGTCTTTGACATTCACTCATTCTTTTTGTCTTTATTCCAGTGGTGGCCGGTTTTGTTAGTTTTCTCTCACTGATGACACAAGATCTCTAACACCCAAAGTTAAAGGAGGAAAGGTTTGTTTTGTTTTCAATAGTAGAGGAGTTAGTCCATAATCAGCTGACTTCAAGGAAGCTAGTATGACAGAGGGGCAACCATTCATGGCGATGGGAGAGCAAAACCAACAAGGTATGGAGGAAGGCAAGACTCCTTCAGATGCTCATAGTGTGTACAGGCTACCCAACCTAGGGCAGATGTAGCACTTACTTTTCTGGTCACAATATAAAGCAAAATAAACTAGGCTCCTAGCTTTGTTCATTGCTATGCTGTTTTTCTTTATACAAAGTGAGGATAATAATTATAATGTGATTAAAAATAGCTACCACTTCTTGGACATTTGCTTTGTGCCAGAGATAAACTGAGATTATGCTTCATGCTTATCAGACTGAGTTTTATTCAGATTTTTTTCAGAGTTTTAAATTTTATTGAATTTTTTCTTCATGCTTATGCAACTCAGTGAAGACTTACACACTTTACACAGGAGGGGTTGCTTGCTGAGAAATGCAACAGGTGTGCAGTGTGCTCGTGTTTGGTCTTTAAAGCCTTATTTATTTATTTATTTATTTTTTACTAATTGGTAGATACAGTGGTTGGTATTTGTCTTTTCTGCTAGTATGTCAGGGATAACTGGAAACTTTAGGTCCCCAGCACCTCCTGCATGTACCCTGTGTTTCAGTTATGTGAATAAATGGATGCTAAGGAACTTGCAAAGTGTTTTGAGAGCATAAAGGAAGGAGTCATCGTTAAATCTGATCATGAATGCTCTGCGACATATCATAGTGCAGGTGGCAGGCGGCCATTCCACGAGTATTATGCTTTGTGTTATAATGTCTCCCCAAAGCTCCGTGCAGTCGTGGGAAGTGGGCTTTTTGGAGTTAGCTAAATCTAGATTGTGATTGATTCACAGTCTAATGCTGGGGTTAAGGGTGTAAGTGCTATACTTGCCCTAGGGCAGGTAGCCTCAACACATAAAAGACAGAAAGAATCTTACTCTCCCTTCCTGTCTTGTTGCTTTTGGTATCTTATACCACCATAAAAGGTTGCCTCTCTGCCACAGCACCTTGTCTTAGAGCCAGCCAATCTACCAACAATGAGCTCAACAAACTTTTCCTCCTTTAACCTTTAGTGTCTGGTATTTTGTCTCAGTAATAAGAGAAAAGCAACTAAGACACCAAAGTAGAAGACATACTTTGATAGGTGACAGTGTGACCAAACATTTTCTCTACCACCAAGTCTTGACTGATTCTGAATTCTGCTATTGACAATCCATTCAGGACTTTAATGTCGTAACTTGTCTAGGTGGATTGGGTGGGTTTTAGCCTGCCTTTGATATGTCTTGACTGGGTTATGTAACATGAATAGCAGGCTTCCTTGAGCTAAAAATTTAAGTCATGATAAATATGGACATGCACTGTACATTCTGAGCAGAATGTGGCCCTGAGGCTACTGAAGTAGAATGTGTGAGGAAAGAAATGAGAGGTGAGACCCAGAGTGGGGTGAAGCAACTATGTAGAGGGATCTGGGCACATGCAACTGATTCCAGAGTAAGAGGTTGATTTTGTGCCTACCCAGCAGAGTGCAAACTAAGGGTCTTTAGGGTCCATCTCTCTCTGTCCTATTTCCGTTAGTCCCTGTTGGCACAGAGGCATGTAGATTGTCCCACATATTACAGATCTCTAAGTATGAAACAGAGTATACTGTATTGGAACTTGGTATTATTTCATAGCACTTTCCACATGAAATTTCATTTTGATTCTTAAGATTGAAATGAATAGGATGTTAATCTTGGAGCCAATAAATAATCACTCACTGAGTCTTACTATGTGCTATGGACTTTGCTGATGATTCATAAGCATTATCACATTGGTGTCTCACAAATATGTGAAGTTGTCATCATGATTTTGTTCTGCTGATAAAGGAAGCCACAGCTTAGAAGGGTAAAATAACCTACTCTTCACTTCCAGCAGCCTTCAGACATAGAGCTGGATTTAGAAACCAAGCTTTACTGCCTTCCCATCGTACTGTGGGAAACTGGCTGTCAGAAAAAATGTTCTGGCTGAGGTTACACAGAAGCAATTGCAGAGAAAATGAAACAGTGAAATGGTACCTTGTCTAGGCTATTGTGAACCTTCTCTTGAGCTGTGGGTACCTGCTAAAAATCTCCCTAGTAAAACACTTGGTAAGTAGACAAGAAGCCGCTGTGGAAGGCTGTGTTAGTCATTCTTCATTTGCCTCTCTCTTCTTGGTAGTTAGGGCTATGAGCCCTAGTCTTAGCAGCTTACTCATGATTTACCCTTTTCACATTTACAATTGAATTTACTCATCCTTGCTGTGTAAATCTCTACAAATAGGCTGTTTACAAAGGGTTTTTGGCAAGCCTGTAACTCCAGCCTAGTTTGAGAAGCTTCTGTAATTAGATGGCTTTAGCTAAACAGAATATAATCCATCATGCATATTGGATTTGGTGGGGAGATACATACTCTGAAGAATCAGCAGAGAAGCCACATTCCATGTAGATGAAGTGAGCAAGGAACCTGGCCAGTCTGTGTGCCAACTAGGGCATCGTGTTCATGACACAACAGCTTTTCTGCAGTGGCACAGAAGAAACAGCAGGGACTGGGGAAGAGAAAGCACTTAGATATTTTAAAAATAAATCTGACTTGTTACAAAGTGCCCCCAGTGAATCATGACAGTACAGAACAGATTCAGTGATTCTTCAGGTAATAATCAAAGACTTTTCAGGTACCACGAGAAATTTCTTCAGGCATAGGTATCTTGACACTTCTAGACTAATCTATAAAGGCCCAGTGTTTTTGTTGCAGTTAGGAAATTTGTTTAATTAAAAATTTATTTATTTATTTATTTACATATCGTACAGAATTTCAAAACCAGAAAAATTTAACAATGGTTATATTACATATTTTCATGATTGGATCAGTTTAGATTAATAGATACCGCTGTATAAGATTGATCAAACAATTAAACATTAACACTTTCAATAAATATTTTTCTTTTTAACAGTTGACACACTGCATACTGTCCTCACAATAGTTATACAGAGCACAGTGTGTGAGCATGACCCACCTCCCTATTGATGTTGCTAAAGAAAGAAGAAAAAAAAAAAAGAATTCTTCTCTTTGAATTAACAGGAAGCAGATGCATACACAGTCCAATGTTCCACAATTGCAGTGGGCCACCAGTGAAACTTCCAATGTTGGAGGCTATTGATCCAAGCCTCCTACAGCTCATCTCACCAGTCTAGCTCTGCGTTTCATGCCTCGTAATTAAGCTTTTTTGCTGGGTGATCAAGGGCAAGTCAAAGCAAGACCTGTATGATAAAACATTCACCTTTTGTGTCTTCCAAGGTCAAATCCCCTCAGGATTAACTTTGGAAACATACATAGTGTTTTGTAGAACTGTTGTCAGTGTCAGGCTTCGGGACGAGTCACGGCTATTGCTTGGCCATTTTGTTTTCTGTGAAAGCCTGAGACAATTTTTTTCTCTGGGTGACTCTCCTTAGACACACTATAGTTCATTTATCCTTTTCCTCTGAGGTCCCATAATCTCCTTGACCAGAAAATTTGAGACACCTCTGAATTATAGGCTATTGCAGCACAGGTTCTCTTATGTCCTGAGTCCTTACTGACCTTGAAGGGCTAGGGCCAAAATATTGGCTATCCTTATAGCCTTTCTTTTTCTCCAATTTTTGATCTGTTAATTTACTTTCTCAACCCTCCAGCAGAAAAGCTTCATGATACTATTACTCTATAACAGGTACTTGAGCTTATTATCACTGGCTTTCTGGATATCAGACTTCTTTGACTCATCTTGGAATTGATATTTTCTGACCATCATTGATATTCTAATAACTCTCCACAGAATGTGATATAAGCATTTACACAGTTTTGACACAGATATTTGGAAATTCAAGGAAATACAAAACTGTAGCCTGTCAAGCCTATGGTACTTGGTCCAGTCTCTTATTTTCAAGTACTACTCTTGAGAGAGAGTGTAACAGTAACTGAGTTTACACTGGGAGCAGTACACATCAAAAAGACAAGAGTGATATGCATTCCAAGCATAGTTTTAGTGTTACATAGTGCTATGATCAATATGATGAAGCTTTTGAAGGTTCTTAGGACCAATATCTGACTCATCCTGTGTACATAAGTGCATGGTTTTGCTCCTGATATGTTTCCTCTTTTATCTGCTTCC
Organism: Myocastor coypus; assembly: GCA_004027025.1. Taxonomy (NCBI): domain Eukaryota; kingdom Metazoa; phylum Chordata; class Mammalia; order Rodentia; family Myocastoridae; genus Myocastor; species Myocastor coypus. The sequence continues at coordinate 1,464 of PVJA010003418.1, read as the reverse complement.
AGTCACTTCGTTATTTAATCCATAACACATTCAGCTGTGTTATGCCCTTAAGTTCTTATTTTCTTCTTTGAAGTTCTTATATTAGGGAAACTATATGATATTTACACATATAGGTCTGGTTTATTTCACTAATGAGAATATGTTCAATATACATCCATTTATATATGAAGTCTTCAAACTTATCATTCTTTATATCTGAGTAATATTCCATTGTATAAAAATACCACATCTTTTTCAACCATTCTTCAAATGATGGGCATTTTGGTTGTGTCCAAGATTTAGAAATTTGCTTTTAATCGTCTAATGTACTACATGTGAGATACTCTAGATCTTAATTGTACAGCATCTTTTTTCATTTTTGTACCTGAATTTCAAAACAAACTTTTATTAAGCACTTGAGTTTAAGAAGCATTGGTGGACAAAGGGTATGGGGATCTGTTTTCCTGTGTTTTGGAGATTTTTGTCCTGAAGGCAGCACTGTTATGGCTGGCTCCACCGACATCAGAATCAACTCTGTTGAAGTACATAGACTAGGTTTGCTTGCATCTGTCTCAGCTGGAAAATAAATCTCAGTTCACAACTACAACAAGAAAAGTCACAGACTGATTTTAGTGTCTATGTCTATTTACAAATTAGTATTTGCTGATTTCATTTCTGCTTCATGAACACACTGGAAATTTGTTTCAGAAGCTTGATTTCCTTGCATGATCTATTGCCTTTTTACTAGTCCTGAGCTAGGAGAGTATAGTCCTTTGTGGGAGAAAGATGCAGTGTGAAAGCCTAGAGCTGGGCCCACTGCAGTCCTTTCTAACTGCTAGGCAAGGCCATGATCACGGAGGCACTTACAGAGAATATGAAAATGTCACCCTTTGGCTCAACTAATATCTCAGAAAACAGTCTAACTTCTATCAGAACAGTGCAGGAAAAAAAAAAAAAAAGATTAGCAGACCTTTGTTTAATTTTCTACTGGACATCTTGCCACATTGACTTTCTCTGATTCTCACTTAGTTAAAACTGAAAGTTAAGGAGATACATTGTCCCGCTTTTACTTACACCAAACTATAAGTAGATCATTTCTCAGGCCAAGGCAAACACACAGCTCCTCCTACAGCACCAACACAGCAACAAATGAAATATATTTGCTTCTCAGGGTATTGTCATTTTTAATCTCAAGCAGTAGCACATTATTCTGTCTTTTTCTGCACTAAGACTGATTTTCTTTGTTCAGTGGACTACAATGTGAGTACTGATTTTCAGCTGAGTCTCATATATTAAATAGAAATATCTGTGTAGAGTACTAATGCATCTTATGTTCTCACAGAATCCAAATTTCATTCCCAAAAACTAATCATTATGATCGTTTATTATATTTTAGGATAATATCTTGAAGAATGTTACTTCTAAGTATCCTGTTATCAGGAGATGGCTTTCCTAGATGATGGTTTATTACAATTGATTTATCTT